>JAHBCN010015232.1:0-21349 GCA_019359885.1 Listronotus oregonensis
GGCCCCTTTTTCGGTCGGCCCTACCGTTCAACGAACGTTCGGAACTTCAGGATCATTAAAAAATCAAGCAAATTAAACATTTTAAAGCAATGGCCTTCTTGCATGAAATTTATTTTGAACCAAAAACACTTTTAATCCCCTCCTTTGCCTATTTAACAACGATCTGCTAAATAGAGTTTTTAGAAAAAAATATTATATAGGTGTATTTATCATTTAAAGTTCATCTCCGGCCCTTAAATCTGAGGTCAGGCCAAAACCACTTATGATTGGTTCAGCATTTGTATTTTGGTGTGTTTATCTTAAATCTATAAGATCATAAGGTAAAATGGCTAATAAAAGATTTTAAAAAGCCTAGTCTGATAATAACCTACCAGAGGTAAGTGCACTAATCATGGCTGAATTTTCTTCAACAGATGTGGAAATGTGTTGTGTTAAAGCCAAAAGGTAAAAAAATAATGTTTATTCTATAAAGAAATAATGGAATAAAAGTTAGTTAAAACAAGTAGCACTACAGCTGGTTTGCTACTTCTATTCTATATTTACTAAATATCAAACAAACATTAGGTGCCATATTAAAAAATAAATAAACAATATTGCTGTTTAAAGAATAATTTAAATGGCAGATAAATTAAAATGGTCCTCATAAAAATATGCAATATGCATTGGCCTTTGCAGATAAACCCTAAAGATTACATCTTGCCACTTTCAGCATATAAAAAAAAATATTTAAAAGTGGTCTTTAGGTATTAGGATTTTTTTAGCCAATAAAATATGTGCAGAGGCGTATTGTCAATTTTTTTTTTTTACAAGACAATAAGTACAATTAGTGAGAAAGCGAGTACTTATGGTCAACATTGTGAATTTATTTTAAAGAGATCTGCAGTGTTGATGCCTTCAGATTGTTAAATCAAATATTTGGAAGTTTTCTTCCTTTGTATTATCTTTATAAAAATTTAATACGAATTCCCTCACCACTGTACTGGATATTATGATTTCTGAGATTTTTTGCGGCTCTGGAATCAGGCGGGTTTCCTTCGCCAACCTCCCAAAGCGGCGCTGTCACTTTCCATTCGTTTGGATGCCTCTTTCTTTAATTATGGGGGAAAAAAAACTGCCTCTGCGATAGGTGAACGACAAATGTTGCCTACAAAAAAGATTTTGTAGCTGAAATGTTAAATAGTTTTAATATAATACTATAGAAAAGCATACCTAGACAAATAAAGGCACCCTTAACCATTTCCAATATGTTTTAACTGTAAGTGTAAAATTTATTATTTTTTTTAATTTGCAAGTAAAGCTTGCCGTCCGCAAAAAAAAGTTTGGTTATGTTTTTATCACAAATTTTTATGTCTTTGACAGTCTGACCTGCCGAAGGTGATTGGTCAATCCTTGACGGGCCAAAGACAGGACCGACTTTTGCATATTTTTTTGAGATATAAATTACCTTCGAGCAAATACCTTCTGAGGCAATTACTGCCCCCGTACGAACAAGCGTGCTAGAGAAAGGTAAATCGGACTACTACCTTTCTCTTTGGTTCAACTGCGGATTGGGCCCCTCTGCTGCTGATTGGTTTGTGGGGTCTATCCTCTTCCACCGACCAATCAGCATATTGAAACGAGACAGAAAGGTAATAGTTCAATTTTTCTTTCCCGGACGCTAGAGGTTGCCTCTAGTGATTATGCATGCTTGGTAAAGGATCAGAAGAATTGGACCTACCTAGAGGCAGCCTTGCCGCTTGGATGTCAAACACTGCGTGGGAAAGAAGTTTAATATATCTATACCGGGTGTTGCTCCGTCGGCGGGATAGGGAATCCATTAAATTTTGAAGTGGTCCAATATTGGCTCCCCTAATTATTTTAGAAGAAAATATTAGGATTTTTAAAGAGCACGAAAGTTGTACCCAGTGTTCAAATTTCAGCTCTTCTCAGTCCGCCACTAAAGATAAATGCTAAAATAGGTTACGAATCACCTATCTTCTTACGCGCCATGTATTATTAGAAGTTTATAGAAATACCAGAAAAATTATTTACCTCTTACTCTCAAGTTGTCCATCAATTGTCACATCATTTAAAATAATGAACCACTCAAATCAAGAAAAATCCTTTTTTTTTTTATTATTATGATGTTTATTGGTTTCCCAAACAGCCTTCGACCAAAGTACTTCAGCCATAGAATATTTACAATACATTTTTATAATAATCCTTATCAATAATGAAAATAAAGTAATACATAATATAAGCAGGAAAAAAAACACATATATAGATTTTACAATTTGGCTTAATCTAGGGTTGCGGATATATAAAAATAAAATTAAAAAGGAGTAGTAAGCATTTAATTGTTGTAGTCCATTAGTACTTCAACTATTGTTCTTTCTGGAAATTTGAATCTGGAGTCTCTGTTGTTCCTGGTTAAACACATAGTTCCTATTAACTTCTGTTTTTGGGTTTGGAGGCGAACTTTCCTGTCAGAGCTATTAACCTTTGGCCAATTGGCTGTATTGCTGTTTTTTGATAAAGGAGCTGGTTGCTAGGATTGTGGAGTGGATTTTCGGGTGACGGTTTTAGTTATAGTTCTTAAAGCGGATCTTTCAGCTCACTAAATATTAAGACTGAAGGTCTGGCATTACAATAAATACATAGGATATTCTAGTACTGGTCTCAGATTGTTTATAGATTTTGCTGCTGTTTTTGTGCTGATTCCTTCATTTTTGTATGTTGCTCTAAAATATTTTGAACGAGCTCTAATCCTGGTTTTAATAATATCGATATTTTTGAAATTTAACGAATCCGGCGGATACCCAAGTATTTCGGATGTGGGTCTTACTGGTTGATTGCAGAGTTAATTTGGGGGAATTATTTCTTCTTTATGGTTGAAAAGAAGTAGTTGTGATTTTGTTGGATTCACTGTTAGTTCCACCTTCTAAACCATTCTTCCATCTAAAACAGAACTTGCAGACATCTGCAGCTTTTCCAGTAGTTAAACCATGCGCAATTATAGCTGTATCGTTTAAATGTAGTAGGTAGGTGGTGTTATTGTATTTTTTACTAAAACCATCATATCGTAGCAATATAATTATATAGGATTGGCGACAGTGGAGAACCTGAGGCACACCTTGTTTGGGAGAGAAGTTTTCAGAAGAATATTGTTTATTTTATCCTTAATGATCTACAATTTAGAAATCTTTAATTATGGATAAGATATTTTGGTACCTCAAGTTTGTGGTTTGTGATCAGGCCCTCATGCCATACACTGTCAAATCCTTTTTGATATCTAGGAAAAGAGCTGCAGATTTAAGGTTTTGATGTCTAGTTGTTTGTACATTCAACAAAGTATAGAAAGCGGGTGAATGTAGAACATCCATCCGAAATCCAAATTGGTGCATTGGGACTTTATTATTCAGCGGCATTATATAATTTTTCAAAAAGCTTAAAAACAGGTAGTAAGGTAATTGGTTATAGTTTTGATAATGTTGATCACTGTTAGCTTTAGGAATATTAATTATAGTACCTTCTTTCCAGATTCTAGAAATATACAGTTATTTAAGCAGTATTCCATTACTTAAAATCACTATTATAACATGGTTTTATCAGGGAAATAGTTATCGAAGAGTAGCGGACATGTTTGCAGCCTATTTTCCCAATAGGCCAATACCAAGTAAATCGACAATAGAACGGACGATAAAAAAATTTGAAACTACAGGCACAGTAATAAATAATTGCAAATGTGAAGAAAATCGACGTGAAAATCAGAGACAAATTGTATAAAACGAGAGGGATTTAGACGTGATACTTTGTGTAGAGGAGGTCGAAGGAAACATTAGCACGAGACAACTGGAGGACATTACCGGACAAGACCACACCACAATATCTCGAATTTTAAAAAGATGTAAATACCACGCTTACAAGTACGAAAGACACCAAGAATTAAGAGACGGAGACGAAATACGACGACAGGAATTTTGCTTTGAGATGATGGAGAGGACAAACACTGGCAGAGGTTTTTACAAAATATTTGCTTTACTGACGAATGCACGTTTACATTGAACAACGAACCCAACATTCAAAATTGCGGTACTGGAGTAACGAAAACCAAAATCGATTTGTTGAGACAAGGACTCAATATCCACAAAAATTAATGTTTTGGCGGGAATTTTCGGCCACCATATCCTTGGACCATTTTCCTTGACCAAATTTGAATCGGAGTACTTTCTGAAACTTTTAGAGGAACAAATTTTGCCTGCTTTGAACAACCTTGCTCGTAAAATCAAGAGATTTGGTATCAAATGGATGGCTGCCCACACACAGTACCAGGCTGTGCGCGAATACTTGAACAACACATCATGGCGGCCCAACACGCAATATCTTGGCCAGCCAGGTCTCCGGATCTTTAGCCAAACGATTTTTTCAATGGGGACATTTAAAACTAAGCTTACCAATAAAAAATAAGAAAATTTAGACCAGCTAACGAATGATATTTCCGCTGAATGTGCCAAAATATCGATGTACCAACTAGCCAACGTAAGAAATGAGTTTTATAATCGTTTGGGTTATTGCCTGGCAGTTAATGGAGGAATATTTGAGCATTTGATTAAATCTTGATATTTCGTCATAAATTGATTTCTAAATGTAGACAAATTTGTTTTATTGTCTTGCGTAACTGTGGTGCATGTGTTGGAATTAGCTGTAAACTAAAATGAAATGCGAGGATTCTTTTTGAAATTCCGGAAAAAATTGTTCAGTTTTGGCAATGACATTAAAAAATTAATGATCTAAATTGTCACTGATAAATCGATATGGTGTTTTTATTATTGATTTCTAGAGTGTACAGGGTGCATAATGAGATACTACGATGCAGAAGTATTTAAGCAGTTTACTCTTTACTGGTTGGTTGGAAATTGCTCAAATTTTCATTTTGGGTGGAACTTATTGTGCTCTTCAATAAATCCTAATGGCATTTTTTTCTAAAATAATTAGGGGAGCCAATATTTGACTACTTCAAAATTTACATGGGATTCCCTATGTCCCGCTCGGCGGAGGTGATATTTTATGTAGGTAGGTATATATATTTATTTGTCTGTCCACGTGATTCTGAAGTTATGGCTTGGCTAAAATTATGAAATTTGGCACGGTGGTAGTCTTCAGCAGTGGCTAGAACCTAATAAAGCCCGTTTTTGAATTTCGCCCCGGACAAAAATAGACAAAAAGTGTTTTTTGCGTTAGCCGTACGGAAGGCGTCTTACGGAGACAAAGGCTACTTAATATTGTCTCTCGCCTGGCGGAGACAGGCTTTATCTAGTAAGTATATATAAGTTTAATCCCTTACCTTCTCGCTTTGCGTGATGATTGGTCGGCGAAGATAAGTAAATACTCCGGAGCCAAAAATCTTGTCAAGTTTATTGCCTTAAAACCACACCCATATTCACTGTCACACAAGTGGTCTGCCATACGCATCCTTTAGTTATGAGCTGTCAAGTTCTGCAGAACAAAGGGTATAATCTTGGGGTTATACGTTTAAGAATAACCTAAATTGGCATAATCACATTACATCCATAGCCACAACAGCTTTAAAAAAGTTCGGATCCCTTTATCAAGCCAGAGTATTTTTTTCTAACGGGGGAATGGCAATCCCACAATTTTTAGCATTTTTGATTTCCCCTCAAAAAACAGTCTTGTCTTGCCCAACTACGCGCTCTTTTATAGGTATTTTTTCTGAGAAATTAGCCAATAGCTTTCTCTAGCGACTTTCAATATAGCAACATATAGTACCACTCCTGTGCATCATTTTATTAGTACATTTGGATAGGACCCAAAATTCCCATTTTGTTCTTGCCCCCCTTAGGCATCAGCCTTCGTGGACTGTCCCAAGAAAAAAAAAACCAGAATGTCTAGACTGTCCTTCTTCTTCGAATCTTTAAGTCTTGTATTAATAAACTACCTCTTACTTTACTTAAGATACTTACGATACGGCTTTAGGCCTATCTTATCCTAGTAAAATGTCATAGGAATTAAAAAAAATAGATTTTTTTTATAAAAATTGACTAAACACACAATTATGGCCTTTATGGGTGGTGAAATTGGATGAATTTGCAGATTTTTATATAGACCTTTGGCGAGTTACATTGTCCCAGACCCAAAAGGGGTAAAATTGCGTTTTGCTAGAGAGAAATATAGTATTTATTGTAGCGAAGGACATTCTGAGGAAATATTTTTATATTTACATGTTAAGTAGTATATCCAAAACAGTTATTTTATTTTTAAAATATAAGTTGCAATAGTAATATGATAAAAATTTTGAATTTTTATAAAATACTATAAAATTAAAGCAAATCAAAACCTTTTATTCTGTAAATAGCACTGTAAATACCAACTTAATTTTCTTCTTCTGTTGCAAACATATTCTTGCTTTTTGGCTGTGACCCTTTTTTAAGTAATCGGCTCGTACCGGCGCAAATGGGAAGACTTCTAACGTAATTCCAAATACTAGCTGGACTTCCATTTGGCCTTCAAAAAGCAAACATGTGCGTTGAAAGCTGGAAACTTTTTTGGACTACTGAAGGCGCGGGGTAATCGTCTTTTTAACTTTTGGGGAACAAAGAGGACCCTGCTAGAGTGATTCCTAACGCTCTTTTTTTAAATCACACGTTGTGATCTTAAGGGGCTCAAAAATAGATATTTTGTAAGGATCCCATGACAGAAACTGGTTAAACCTACTTACCTAAAAGAAATGTAGTTGTTCTTGCTAATATTTGGATGATTTCTTATGGGGTAGAGCCTGACAATGGAATCATCCCTGGAAGAGGCTAAAAATGGGTGCCTAATAAAACTCGAATCATGTAATAAAACAAGACAGTTTTTTTTAATTAAGATTGGATTTAGTGCTCGACCGACAGTCAGCGCTGACGTTGGTCGTACGTAGCTATATCAATGAAAATGGATGATCTTGTAGAGTGCAGAACACGTAGCAGTTTATCAGCTCTACACTGTAGTTTTTGTTATATGGCTATGTTCGGCCGATGTAAGCGCTGACCGTCGGGTCGGTCGAGCACTAAATCCAGCCTAAAAAACCATAGTACTGGTTAGTTCTTTAAGTAATTGTATGTTAAATTTTATAACATTGTTCTGCTTTAATTAATAAAATTTGGTGTGGTTGTTTAAAAGTTCCAGTAAATTTAAATATATATATTTTGGTGTTCACTGTCCACTAGCCTAAATCCAAACCTGTCTTTTGTTTTATTTTGGTCAGACCTGGTAACGTTGCCTTTATTTTGGTCTTCGTTACTAATTAAAAAACTAAATACATAACAGACCAGGTAAATAAGGCAATATTAGACAATGTTATAAAAATATATTTTATCTAAATCACAAAGAAAGAAAAAGATTTATTGTTGTCGACATTCCTGGAAAATGTTTGTCAGCTGATTGTCAAAATTTTTATGATAAGGCGCAGGATCAGGTTGGTGAATTTTCTTTGTGTGTTTTTGATTGGGTATCTCCCAACCAGTTAAGGTCAAATGAGAGTCTTTATTATCAAAAATTATCATATTTAAAATTATTATCAGCACATAATTAGAATACACTATCATAGTTTAATTTAATTTAAATTTGAATAATTTAGTTTCAACCGTTAAGTATTTTTAAACTAACAGATAGTCAGCAAAAATAACTCAGTTGACTTGTGGCGTACGTCATTCCACCATCAATCGATTGTGTTTTCACAACACCACAAGCAACCAAAACGCAGAACGTCAATCAGAATTTAGACTTTGTCAGTAGAAAAAGCAAGTGATTAAATTTTTGGTGTAAATTTTGATAAAATGAAGTTTATGTACAAGGAAGAACATCCTTTCGAGAAGAGGAAAACCGAAGGCGAGAAAATCAGGCGGAAATATCCAGACAGGGTTCCCGTAAGTGTCGTCATTTTGTTGTACTTTAAACAAAGAATGGCCGATGTCTAAACTTTTTAAATCAGTTAATAGGGTAGATTCCAATAAATTTGTATGAAATTAAGCAGTTCCTATATCTTTTGGAATTAAAATTGCATAAAAGTCAAATCATCAAAAATGACGTATTTCAGTTGGCAAATGTTTTGTTTTTTTTTACGTCTTACGTGCAATGGCGTCAAGGTCATTTGATTAACTGGTAATTATTTTTCTCTGATCACTTAGTTTTACGAATAATTTTTAAAAAAATATTTATTTACGTGCCTCTTTCTATAAATAACTTGCCTCTATACTTTTTTCATTGTCACCTTTTAAATTAATTTTGATTTTGTTAAAAGAAGTGTGCTTTTTTATCAACAGCCAGATCTATTCATTATATTGATTCTATTAGAAAGCTTTATTTGTTGTTGACCTTATTAATAGGTTCATAAACATATGTACTTTGTTCTTTCTTTTTTAATAAAAAAAAAACACTAAGTAGATCTAGTTCAGAATATAAAAAAAGGCAAAATTTTACTTACCCGACATGACACCCATTTTGATGATTTTGCAGACAGGGGTTTTTGGGGCGCGGATCACAAATTTTACACTAGTTTTTTTCGGTAACCTCTGGTTTTTGAGTCATGAGGCCTCCAAGTAGACTATCCTTAAAATAGACACCCCCATATTAAAAAAAAAACATTAAAATTGGTTGTGTCCGATATGTAAATCCGCCCCTGGTCTTGTGGTATCATTGAGCTGTATTTTTTAGTCCTCTTTTAGGTAATCGTCTCCAAAGTTGCCTCCACTCCGATTTTGACCAAATTTTGTAATTATGTATTACTAAGTAATCACGAATCTGAAAATAATTGTTTTTCGGTAATGTTTTGTTTTTGACAGATTCGTCATCAAAGTTGAAAATCAACTTAACCTTATTTTCACTATTCCTTCTTCTTTTTGCAAATAATGTTTGATTTATACACTAAATTGGCATACAATATTTTATAAACACCTTTTAAACACTTGTTTTTATATTTATTATTAAATTCTTTATTTAGCACAAAGTACTAATTACAAAATTTACCATAGGTACAGTCCTTAAAATTATACAAATTAAAATCTGTAAAAACCTTGTCCAAAACACGTAAAATTAAAAATATAGTCACAAAAACAAAAAATATACAATAAAACAACAATTACAAAACAAACATCAACTTATAGAAAAAAAAAAAAAATATATAAAGTCACAAAATAATAAAAACTTATACGGATCATAATTTTAACCCTCCAAAAATACAATTTTAATTTTCTTTAAAAACATCCAACAGACTTGAAGATTTGATTTCATGCGGTAAATCATTAAATCTTATCAGACCCCTGGAAAACTGAATTTTTCCCATTTTTTTATTTTTGGAAGAACAAAGAAATCATTTTGCCTTCTTGTGTTATAACGATGTACTTCCCTGGTGCGAACCAGCTTATTGACCAAATATGTGGGAGCCTGACCAATGTTAATTTTAAAAATAAACACTAGTGTGAGGTATTCGAAATACAGCCTAACAGGTAACCATTTTAAACAGTCTAGCATGAATCTGATTGGAGTGCTTTTTGGACATGATAAAATCAATCTCATGGCTCGATTTTGCAATTTTTGAATTCTAGATAATTCATTTTGGTTTTAGCAGATACAAGATGGTAGAACAGTAAGTTAAATGAAAAGAACCAACATATTATAAATAGTTATTTTTGTCCACATGGATAAATATGGAGCACACCTAGAAAGATAATTAATACTATAACTTAATTTAGATATTATATAATTAGCATGTTCTTTAAACTTTAAATCTTTATCTATTATCACTCCTAAATACTTATTTTTTTGACACATTCAATACTAGAACCATTTATATGCACATTATAATTACCATTTACAAATTCACTATACATCCTTTCATTTCCTATTATCATACATTTACTCTTGTCAGCATTCACCTTCAATGAATTTTCACAAAAGTATATTTATATATTTTTTGAAGAACATTGTTTTTTTTTAATAACACTGCTCTCCAGATTTTTAATTGGTACTAAATTAGTGTATCATCAGCAAAGAGGTGAATGCTAACATCATCCGCTACATCCACAATGTCATTTATATATAAAACAAACAGTAATGGTCCTAATATACTTCCCTGAGGTACTCCATGACTATTATCAATTTCATTTGATAACTCACCATTCAACCTACTCTTTGTTTTCGGTTATCCAAATAACTTATAAACCATTTTAATACAGTACCCTAATCCCATTTTTTGTAATTTTGAAATTAAAATTTCTGTCTATGGTTTAAAAGCTCTTTTAAATCTAGGAAAACCGCCAACGTTCCTACACCCTCATCCAAACAACACTTCCACTCATCAACACACTTTGAATCACAGTTTCACAGTAATGTTTTCTTCTAAACCCCATTGAAAATCATTTATTAAGCTGTTTGTTTCCACATGCTCTAAAGTTGTTCATATACATATTTCTCTAGAGCTTTCTCTATCGCTGGTAACATGTTTACAGGACGGAGGTCTGCGGCCAAAATTGCATTATTTTTTTATTCACCTTTTTTTCCCATTTAATTTTAAACCTCCACTTTCAAATGCCGCTAACGCCACACCATGTAACCACTAGGGATGTTATCAGCAAATATGGTCGCGGCCTTTGACATTAAAACTTTACAATTCAATGGAAAAAGGGTAAAATGAAATAAATAATAAAACAAATTTTTGGTAAAATTTCTTACGGACACCACGCCGATTTTCATGAATTTTTGCATACGGGGGTTTTGGTGATCACATCTAAAATAGTTTCTCCGACAACCTCTGGTTTTGTTATAAGGCCTCCAAGTGAACTAACCTAAAAATTCTCCTTCTTGAAACTGATTACCAACAAATGGGAACATATACACTGATTAGACACTTAAATACACTGAAATTTACAATAATTTATTGTCTATTTTAAGTAAAAATTATCTTAAATAAATCCACTTTTCTGTACCTTGTAAGAAGATATGTGATGTATAACTGGTTGCCTGATTTATAATTAAGTTGTCAAGATATAAAAACCTGGATTTATTTGAGGTGTTTTTTTACTAAAAATAAGCAATAAACTTTTGTAAATTTTAGTGTATTCGTTTAATATATAAGTGCCCAATCAGTGTATGTTCCATTTTGGTGGTAATCAGTTTCAAGAAGGAGGAATTTGGAAAATGTTCATTTTGAGGGTTGGCCTCATAACTCAAAAACAGAGGTTGCCGGAAAAAACTAATTTTAGATTCGTGTTCATTGCCCCAAAAACCCCGTATGCAAAAATTCATGAAAATCGGCGTGGTGTCCGTAAGTAAAGTGTTTATATGCAGAAAGGTGTGCAACGCCGATTTTAACAAAATTTGGTATAAGGGGTTTTTTGGGGCGCTGATCCCGAATAAAAACCTTTTGGCGGAAACGTTTCGTTTTCGAGATATTCATCATCAAACTAACCTCATTTACACTATACTCCCCCTTCTTTTTGTACACAATTCTTGATTTTTACACTAGAGTGGCACACAAGATTTTATAAACAGCTTTTAAAAACTTTTTGATGTTTATTTTACAGCTTTTTTCCATTTAATTGCCAAGTATGACTTTTAAACAGGGCGGCCATATTTGCTTAAAAATTCCCTATTGTATACATGGTTGCGGCGTTTGAAAGTAAATGTTTACAATTAACTGAAAATAGGTACAAAATAAATATAAAAATAACTTTTTAAAAGGTGTTTATAAACTATTATGTTCAAATTTAGTGTAAAAATCAAGAATTCTGTACAAAAAGAAGGAAGAATAATGTAAATGAGTTTAGTTTGATTTTCAAGTTTGATGATGGATATCTCGAAAACGAAACGTTTCCGCCAAAAAAGATTCGTGATCAGTGCCCCAAAAAACCCCCGTATACCAAATTTCGTTAAAATCGGCGTTGTGGCCACTTTCTGCATAATTACCCCAATTTAGTGTAAAAATGATATATTATGTGCAAAAAGAAGGGTATAGTGAAAATAAGGTTAGTTTGATTTTCAACTTTGATGATGAATATAATGAAAACGAAACGTTGCCGAAAATTTTTTTTTAGATTCGTGCGCCCCAAAAAACCTCCATATACCAAATTTGGCAAAATTGGAGTGGAGGCAACTTTTGAGACAATTACCCTTTTTTAGTTTTTTTTTTTTTTTTGCTTTGGTCGGCTTTGCACAGGAATGCATACAGCCACTAAATTTAACGTATTATATTTATTTTTTAGTAGTTAAAAAATAGTTTTATGCAAAACTAGTGATTTTTTTACAAAGCTATCACAGAACTTGCAATAAAAGCATTACATTTAAATTGTGATTTTATGTAAATATTTAGTTTTGGCCCAAGTCACATACACCAAATTTTAAAGGAGGGAAATAAAACTGTTTCATTTTAATATTTTGCCTTTCTTGCCTAGTCTTTTGGACAAGGAAATATCGTTCTTGTAATAATTTTGTCTTAAAATTTACTTGATTTGTTTAATTTTTTTTTATAGTCGTAACAATGGTGACTTGGGCCATTATTATTTTTCTTGTTTTGCCCTCTGTGTATATTTATTTAACTAAATACGATTTTTAAGCGATGAGTTACATTTGACTTCACTAGGCTAACAAATGTTTCCTTTTTGAGATATTGATGATACTTTTTTTTATTCACGGAGCTTTGCTGTTTCTAAGCTTAAACCATAAAGCCAAAACTCCAAAAGAATGTAATTCGATTCCAATTTTTTATCATTTATTTATTTATATTAGGGATGCACCGGATCTGGTATTTTTATCGATCCGGCCGGACCGGATCGCCGAAATTCCGGCCGGATCAAGACCTAAATTTAAAATGTATATGCATGCTTATTTTTATACGTAAAACATTGAAAATACTGAGGCTGATTTATTTTTACTTTTTTTTTAAACTAGCTACAGAATGCACAGTGTTTATTACTATAAATTTTACCTAGATAGAAATTACTGTTTATTTAAATATTAATTTTTAATTAGCATTAACAAAATTAAAACAATTCTACTCATTCAATTGGAGAATAGCAGCCACCTGCAAATAATAAAAAAATTAAAAAGAAGTCGGGAAACCACAGCCGCCGGTCTATCATAGGCAAGTAAGATAATATATAAGAAGGTATTCTAATTCTGAAATGCATGATGAGAATTGTGTCAAGAGGTCGCTCTACCACGAGTGTGTCTTGCACGCTAAAGTATTTTCATCCTTATTTTTATTATTGCGGAAGTTGAGATAAAAATACTTTAGCGTGCAAGACACACTCGTGGCGCCACCGCTGGCCCTTTCCCATCTGCATTGCGATTAGAATACCTTCTTATATTATCTTATAGGCAAAAACGCACACCCTTCACTGTTGACCAATTACAAATAACTAGTGTCTATTCAGAGCGACTATTTTCAGAAATTGGTAATATATATGTTGATAATAGGTGTAGGCTAAACTCTAAAAATGCCGAAAAGCTCTTATTTATTCACCATAACTTAATAAAAAAATTATGAATCTAAGTTTTTACTCAATTTTTCATGTAAAACTGTATACTTATAAGACTTATTCAAGACAGGGAATTTGGTTGTTATTTTTGCTGTTAAATTTGGCTGTTAATAATGTTTTCATTTACTATTTATGTTTTATAATTTTTGGAAAGAAAATATATTTTGTTCGAAAAAATTTATTTGTGATTAAGTAACGACTTAACAATAAGTAAGTAGGTACCAATTAAAGAAAACCTTAAAATAATTTCCTTTATTTTTGCATATATTTGAATTGAAATTATATTAAAAATTTAAAACTTAAACATTTCCGGTAGTTCCGGCCAACTGGCCGGATCGGCCGGATTTAGTGGTACGGCCGGAATTCCGGTGCATCCCTAATTTATATTTTAAAAATTCAAAAAAAAAAGACTCAAGTCAGAAAAAAAACATCAAGTTACACGCTTTTGAAGTAGAAGGGAAAAAAAATGAAAGACGTGTCTATCTTGTCGCGATTTCCTCTCTTCTGGTAATTATCATTCGGGCCTTTTTTTAGAGGATTAAAAACTCGAAACTCAAAACTTTCAATTCTTGCTTTATTGCGCCGAAATACAGCTTTAGCTATAACTTTTAAATTAATTTGAATTTGAAAAAACCTTTTATGAGATATTATTGAATATCTAAACCATCAAAACATTTTTTTAACCTTCCAGGCTAGAATACCCCCTTAAGGCATAAAATTAACATTTTCTTAAAGGGACACCTTATCTATTGGTTTGTTTTTAGTGGGGTCATTTTCTTTTTAATACCTCTTAATAAAAAGGATTTTTAGTAACAATAAAATATATTTAATTATGTTTCCCTTTTACCAATATGTATTAAAAGTAGTAATTGACTAAATATTAACTTTTAGTATTTTGGCATTTTAATTATTTATTTATTGTTACCTTCATTTAATTTTATTGCATATTTTTTATATAACCTAAGTAAGTTCTGTTATTTATTACCGAAAATTAATATAAAATCCCTTTTTTTTAGCATATTGAAATTATTGAGCTTTCCAAAACAAACCAATAAATAAGATGTCCCATTACTAATGTGTTAATTTTATGTCCTATCTCTTTTGGTCTAAATCAGATCATTTCCCTAAGTATTCTTCAAGATTCTACAGAAAAAAAAATACATAATATGGCTATTTCATAAGTAATTCATTCAGATTCGTGATAAGCGCCCCAAAAAACCCTTATATCAATTTAATTAATAAGCAATTACCTTCTTTTATTGGCAGAGCTTCACTTTTAAAGCTGAAACAAATTTTTTACAAGCTTTTTAACTTTTATGTTGGTCACAGATTACTATAAAACAAAAGATGGTTGAGAAAAATCTATGTTGTTTTATTTTCATAACCAGCTGTGACAAAACCAAAAATGTTCCTAGAAAAAAATCTTTAAAACTCAAAAAAAAGCTGCTTGCCTGAAAAAATACATAAAACATAAGTAAGGAATGTCGGTGAAAATTTAGTTACTTTGGTGAATAGGACCGATAATGAGTAACTCAAAAAAGAAACTTTTTGTTCGTAAAATTATGACAGATTTGTGATCAAAGCCCATAGTTAGGAAACTAGTTTAGTCACCAAATTTAATAAAACTTGGGATAAGCTTTTTGTATGAGCGCATAAATTTAAAAAATCCACAAAACTGCACAATCTCTTCCCTGATTACACCCAAACTAGAAAATTTATTATAAAACACTGACTAATTTACCAACTAAATTTATTTTGACAATAATTTACTTGGGTTTTACCGAGCAGGTGAATGGAGCAAATTAATCCTAACTGGACGCAGGACTTGCTAGGTACTTCATTCTACCTGACCTATTTAGGCACAACAGATAAATTATTAGTACATCATATTAGTGGATTTTCTGGTGGCCATAGACGATCTATAAATAATGATAAATAAACTCTTATAATAAAGAGAAATAGCAAATTGATTATAAAATAATATTTATTGTTATATTATATGAACATACATAAAGAAAATACTAAATTCTAGGACAAACTCACTAAAAATACTTTTTTCTGTTATCTTAGGCGTAATAATGTAAAGTATTTTAACATAGACAAGTTTACTTAATTTATTAGTTTTTTAATCTCTTCTTTTGCTTGCAATAAATTCCTGTTTATTTGTGTTACTGTATTAAGTCTATAGGGTGTTCTGGTTAGTAAGGGGTGTCCCATTTAAAAATATCCAGTTACCTCCGGTAAAACCGTGAGTCGGGAAAGCCTGTTATATATGCATAAAAATTTCGATTCATTAAAATAACAAACCTACTAAGTTTTTTGATATCGATAAAAAAAAATTATTATTTCAGTATTCAACCCGTTCGTTGTCAGAAAAGTGTTCATGACGTTTCGCTAACATCTTGGTTGGCATTTTCAAGTGATGCTTTCTTGACTGCTTTTGTCTTGGGTCATTTGTGTTTTAAAACATCATTCGGTTAGGCTGTAACTAGATTAAAAAAAAACATTATGTAGGCAAAAACTGGAAGTTTTTGCAAAAAACTGACTTTAGATTCGTAATCATCGCGTCAAAAACCACCATATGCCTAATTTCATAAAAATCGGCTATGGGCCCGGAAAGAAAAAAAATTGCCCAAATCAATATTGTATTGAATTTTTCTAATCAAAAAAACATAAGACTTGTATTTCTGAGCATATTTTAGTTACGTAAACGTACAAATTTAAAAGAGCCAATTTTATTTTATATATTTGTTTTTTCTTTGTTTTTTAATCCATGGTTTACCAGCTTCATGTTAAACTAGCAGAACCACACACACACACACACACACACAAAAAAATATAAAAAAACTTAAAATAAAAACAAGGTAAAAGCGAATCGTGTATCACTAAATTATGCACAATTTCATTAAATTTCACTTATTTTATGATTAGTAGAAACAGTTTCACAATTTTTTTATCTTTATCATTTTATATTAAATATAATCGTTGTCTTTTATTATTGGTCCTATATGTAGAACCAATTTTTGATAATTCTCTTCAGAAGCTGCTCTGCTGTAAAAAATAAAAAATGGTTTTATTTTTAATTAGTCAAAGCTTTAATTAGTCCAAGGTTTGTTTCTCCTATACAGCATAATTTTTTTTATAAATAAGGTTTTTTTACTTTTATTAAAGCACTTGATTTTACCAGAGTCACTACATACTGTTTTTACCTTTAATTAGCTTGGTCACAATATATTTAACTGTACTCGATTGAGTAGTCCACATTTTAACGTAGATAAATAAAACAAGTTATTTTTTTTATCACTGTATTTTTATATAAAAATTGTGATCGCAGTTTGATAGTATTGTAAGCTCCAAAAACAATTAAATACAGTCAAATTTATTGTAAATATTAATGGATTTATAACGGACACCAACTATTTCTTAATTACTAAACATGGAAAACGAATAGGTATTAACCATATATCTCCATGCACTAAACACACAGTATAACATTTATTTTGGACCAATTTCAGAAATAGCAGATATTTTATTTAAAAAATACTTATATAAAAGTAGTTTTCTAACGATCACAAAAATTTTCCACTTATTTTTTAATGTCAGTGATAAAACAGCACCACTTAATAAATCTAATGTTTATAGAATGAGCTGTAAGAAATTCAATGGCTCATATAGATAGGCCAGACATAAAGAAATTTTGATAATGGGTTAAAAGAACATAAATCCTTTTTGTTAAGTAAAGGTCATTTGTTTCCATATTGAAAATTTAAAAGTTGTATATCCGGCTCCAAAAAGTATAAATTTAAGCGTTGATTGAGCGATTTAAGCAAATAACGTTCACAAAAATATTAAAAATCCATACAATAGACTTGCGAAATAACCAGACAGGTGTATCCCAGTTGGGCACAGAATATTACGGCCTATTTTAAAACATCTTTTTGGTACCATTTTAATGGCCCATCTCGGTACAAACTCTTAAGTAAGCAGGATCGTTATAAATATTCCTAATAAGTACTTGCTGAATTTTACTAATCCGTCTTTGTTAGTAAAAAATCTGTAAAACTAATCAGAACTAACTACAACGAACCAAAAATTTAAACATTCAATCTAAACTTATATTAAGTCCGATAGTATAATTACACCACTAGACTTAATACAACAGCAAAAAAAAATTGCAGGAATAATAAATTAAGTAAACTTGATCGTGTTAAAATAGTTTTACATTTTTACGCCTTGAATTTAATAATTTTTTACTTATTTTTATATAACTGCAGTAATAAATATTATTTTAAAATCAATTTATTTCCTATAACTATGAGGGTTTAATATCATTTATAGATGGTCAATGACCAACGGAAAATCCGCTAATATTATGCAGATAGTAGGTATCGCCCAACCTGACAGACCTAAAAAAAATACACATTGTTTATATTTCTTTAAATTGTGCTATTATTATATTATAAACGTATGCTAATACCTAACATAAATAAATGTACTACCCTGTAGTTTAAGATATTTAGTTGGAAAATGTAGTAATAATATTGTAATAATTTTTATTTAAAAATACAGTAATAGGAAACAAAGTAATTTGGTTTATTTATCTACGGTATATTTAACTGTAGACGAAAGAAATTCCATTTCTTTGCAGTTGCATTTGCATTAAACTCTCTGTTAAATAAAAAAACGCACAGTTTGGCAATAAACATTTTCGTTTTAACTTAACACTACCGACGGCACTATAACCTCTGTCATTCCAAAGACGCGACATCTTTTTAGCACGTTGAAAAAAAAAACAAAAAATTCTTTGAAGTCTAGAAGGTACACTTATTACAAGATGGATTCGAACTAAAAGGAAATATAATGTTATTAAATCAGGTAATAAATTTATTATAAATATACCCGAATATTTTACCTATGATATTTAAATACATTTTTATACACTCTGATATAAATGATCTCATTTTTAAAACCATTTTGCGCGCAGAAATAATACTAAAATTGTGAGTGAAAAACTTTAATCACGTCCCAAATTTCGTTATAAAATGAGCGTAGAATTGAAGCAAAACAAATATTTTGGTCCGACACATGTATATAACCTCAGAAATCTTTTTTTTAGTACGGTAAACAGGAAAATAGGGGTGCTTTAGTTCAGATTTTAATATATTTTTTTCTCTTAGAAAATACCTTTACCTGCCTGTTCCAGCCGATCATGCCAATTAATTTATGTCTTGTCAATGTTTTAAGTGATTTTAAATCTTACATTGAGGGCCCCACAGACTATCGTTCTTTTTATCCTTCTTAATCGCCGATTAATACTGCTCAGTCGGACGACTACAACTTTTATTTCCCTACACTTAATTTAATTTTAAACCGTCTTAATCGCCGAAAGATGCAGTCGTACACCAAAAAACATAAATGAAGCGTGTTTATTTGTTACAAGAATGACGATTAGAGACGTTCTGCCCACACACTTCGTTTTTAAATAAAGACGGACGAATCGACGATTAAGATTTCAAGCGCGGCCAGAATTTTTCACTGACGGTATTATGTTCGGTTTTTGTCCACAAATTGGCAATGTTTGTCGACGCTTTTGATCGCCACGATTAAAACTGCTTAAAAAGAACGAGATCTGTGGGGGCCTTTTTATACTTTGAGTTTTTGATACAGGGGTTTATCCAAACAATCAAAACCACATTTTATTAACAGAAAACAAAATTCAACTATAATTTTAAAAAAATTTATATCTTTCTCTAAAGTAAATCGCATTTTCTTCCTTGGATTTTTATGTCCTCCGCTTCGCGTCATGCATCAAATTATCCGCGGCAGTAAAAGAGGCACTTCCTCTCTTGTTATGTAAATAGCTATTTTCTACTACCTTCTTAAAGGATACCGTTTTCAACCCCTGAATAAAGTTAGAAAACAGCACTTTACCTCTCTAGGGAGGTAAAATTTTTATCTCCCTCTACCAGCCGAGCATGCCAATTAATTTATGTCTTGTCAATGTCAATGTCTAAAGTGATTTCAAATTTTACGTTATACTTTGACAAGTTTTTAATACAGGGAATTATCCAATCACAACCACAATTTAATAATAGAACACAAAATTCAAAGATAATTTTTGAAAATTATAATAAAAGAAGTAGAAAAAATTATATACATTCTTCTAGCTAGAGAAATGTGTATCTACTCCCTTGGATTTTAATACTCCGCTTCACGTCGTGCATCAAATTATCCGCGGGAGGAAAAGAGGCACTTTCATCCCTTGTTATGTAAATAACTATTATCCATGACTAATCTATTATTTGTTGATGGTACATGAGTTTACTAAATAATAATAATTTCACGAGTGAATACTGATTTCATTATTCACTGGTTCCAATTTTTCTTAAAGTAAACTAAAAGTCAAACTTCTCCGACTTGCAATACTATAATTAAAGTTAAAAAAATAAATTATTAAAGATGTCCATATTAATAGAGTTTTATCATTCATTTGGGTAGCTTTCTAATGTTATAGAAAAAATCCATTAACCAATACTTAATAAAACAACAAGAAATTTACGTTAAATACAAGGTGAAAGCAGTCAGCAAACAATTTTTTTTTTGTGAAAAAGACAAGTTCTAAAAATTCCTTGGCAATGCGCCTAGTGTGAAATAATTTTTATCAAAAAAATATTGAGCCATAATCTGTTAGTATTTTTGAGCACAGAAATGTTATCAAAAATGTGATCGTGTCAAACGGCCCTTAATATCATGTTTGTTATTAGGTTATTGTGGAAAGAGCCCCAAAAGCAAAAATTGGCGATGTAGACAAGAAAAAGTACCTGGTCCCATCTGATTTGACCGTCGGTCAGTTTTACTTCTTGATAAGAAAAAAGGGTCCCTCTTAACCTGAAGATGCTTTGTTCTTTTGTAAACAATGTTATTCCCCCCATCATCCCTGGGATCTCTTTCCAGGTAATAATATAAGTAAAGCAATGAAGGCTATAGAATTGCAACAATTAAAGGGTTTATATAGATTAGGAAATTTTATTTTTAAGATAAAACATAAATGATCTCGTGTAATCTAAAAAGACGAAAATAAGAACTAAAAACAAAATTATCTTTTTTTTAATATTATAAATATTAGTAACCTAGATCCTGTAAAAAAAAACATTAATTTTTTACGAACTGTAAGCCAAAGTCAAATCAGTGAACATATATTTATAGTAATAAACGCTATTTTTTTAACAAACCTTGAAAATGGAAAAACATCTGAAACATTTTTTTTTAAAGGGTTTTAAATGGTCCAAATAAACAAAAAAAAACATAAATAGAAATGTTTAGTCTGATTCTAGCAAATGCCAAATCTGTGCCTGTTGTTACAACAATAAGGTGTTTTATAGTTTTAGAAGATGATGGGACTTCTGAAGTACAACACCTATACGGATTTTTTTCCATATATTCATGCTTTTTTAGTGTCGCATAAGTTTCCTTATCACATTTATTATTTTTCAATAATTTAGAAAATTCCTTTTTTATACAGGGGATTTGATTATATTTATTGGGGTTTGAGGGCCCTTTTTTTTTGAAGACAGAAAAAAAGTTTTTGGGTTTTTTTTTATATTGTTATGGACTTTAGTTAGTGTTTAGTTAATAGAAGTATAAAGGTTACAATTTTTTATTTAGGTTAATAATTTATTTAAAATAGGGTTTCCTTAGTTTTTTCCTTTTCAACGGTCATTTTGGGGGTTATCCTGAGGGCGCTGGAGACATCCTTTTCACACTTTTCTGGCATCCTGTAGTAAAAAAATTGTTCCAGTAATTCTAGACTTTTCCATTCTTTCCACATTTTTAAAAAA
>JAHBCN010015233.1:0-17500 GCA_019359885.1 Listronotus oregonensis
CTTTTTTTAAAAGCTGTGCGTGTTCGGAACCAAACAAACTTTAAATTTTTCACGGAAAAACCCAAAAAAATTATCATTATAATAATGAAATTCTAATCTGTTATATTTATTCAATCCAAAAAACTAAAAAAATAAATGCCAAACGAATCAAATGAAATTTTAAAAGTTTTAAATAATAATAAAAATACATCTTTTTTGTGAATATAGAATATAAAAAATGCCTGGTTTTAAAAAATAGAAAGCAAAAGGTTTTGATTTTGGAATCTGTGTAAAAAAAAAAAATGAAGTTATGGTTTTTATAACAGGTATAAAAAAAAACAAGAAAAAATGTTGTCTTTTTTTTAAAAAGAGATGGCAGTAAATTTTTGGATTCAAACTGGTGAAAGGTTGAGGATTGTCATATATGTGTATGTCCAGGAAAAGGTGTTGAATAGAAAAACATTTTTTTTTTGTTTTATAAAAACATTTTGAAAAAAATTTTGCTTTTTTTTAAAAAAGTTGGAATAAAACTTTTTTATACGGGTGTTTAGAAAATTAAAAAAAATTAAAAAATGGAAAACATTTATTTGAGAAGATAGGGAAATTTTAAAGGGAAAAAGTTTTTAAAAAAAAAAAGGTAGTTTCATCCAATTTTTTAAAACATTCCCTTTTATTTTTTGAATTAAATTTATTTTAATATTTTTTTAAATTTTTAATAAAAATTTTATAAAAATATTGTGTAAAGTAAGTTTTTTTAAAAAGATACTAGAATAATTTTAAAAAAAAGTGTAATAAAGCTTTAGTATAATCCTACTAGAAAAAATAATTTGGAATTATTGATTTTAAAATAATTTTCATAAAAATTAAAAAGGTAGGTTTTTTCAAAATTTGGGGTTTTAGAAATATTTTTTTTTTTGAACAACCTTTTATAATTATGTCCATATCTTCCAGTGGCGGCCCTCCTTAGGTTTCAGGTTTGCGAAACCCCCAAAAAAAGGTTTAAAAAAAAATTTTTAAAAAAAAAATTTTTAAATCATTACATATTACAGTTTTTTTAAAATTTATTCGAACATCTTATTTATTGTTTTATTAATTTTCTCAAGCCCCAAATTTTTAAAAAATTAACTGCTTCCTAAAAATCATTAATTTAATCGCGCGTCCCCTGAACCCGTGCCGATGCGAGGGGTTAATCAAAAGAAACCCAATTGGTTCAAAGTGGGAAGTATATGGGGCCATCTTGGCATTGGGGTGAATTTGTCTCATGGGATGAGGTTTGCATTCCCTGAAACCTTTTTTTATCTCGCAGGCTGTTTTTTGAATTGAATATAATTTTTATTTTGGTTATATTTTTAACTTGTAGCTATTTAGATTTTTTTTACAGTTTTTTATGTCTATTTATTTACATTAAGTTTATTGTGGTTATTTATTTTTTTTTTTTAAAAATCATAGAATTAAAACCCCTTTTTTTTAACCCAGGCCCCACTGAATTTCTTAAATAAATGCACTTTACTCTTAAACAATTTAAAGTTTTTTCAATTTTCTGAACAACGCGTATAAAGTTTGTTAAATGTTTCTATTCCAATCTTACTAAGTAACAATTTTTTTTTCAAGAGTAGCTTTTTTTGATAAAATTAAAAATAAAGAGATTTTCCCTAATCAACACCTTTTTCGTGGACATACTGTAGAAATTAATCCAGGGAAAATGTCGGACGTTGTTTGGATTCAGAAGTTGACATCTTTTAAATTCGGCCATTCTTGACTGAAAATGGCTGAAATATTTTACAAAAAAATGTTGTCCAAAAAGGACACTAAAAAATATCTGTGCGAAATGTGTGGTATGTTATGCGAAACAATGTTAGAATCTTGCATCACCTTAATAAAATATTAAGCATGCCTTTTATATTTTTATTTAAAGTGTATAAATATTTTTAAAATTCCAAAAAGAAAATGGTACTGTTTAAAATCCTTCCGCTTGAATGTTTAAATGTTAAAGTGCAAATGCCTTTGTAAACAAGTTTAGTATTTTTAAGATAAATATTTTTTAAAATTATAATATTGTCAAATTTATTTGAATTAAATAACATTATGGTTATACCTGATGCAAGCCCCGAGTCGGTTCAGAACATTAGTTCCGACAAAACTACACCGATAACGTCATTTAAATGACGTTATTTGGGACTAAGGTAGTTGCCGAATCGAAACCAGTTGTCAGTCCCGACAGCGCTTTTAGTGGCGTCATTTGGATGACGTTATTCGGGACTGGATATGGATCCCGAGTCGGGACTCTAGTCACAGCGTATTTTTAAGGGTAAAATCAAAACTGTTTAACCGTAAATAATAATCAAAACCACAATTGCCGATATTTCTTTTTTTACAATTATATATATTCTATTTTTTTAGTACCCATAAAATTATGTGACCAATTTTTTGTTGTGACAAATAGCTTAATAATTTTTTTAAACCAAAGTGGTTGGCCAGTAAATTGATTTTAAGGTTTCCTAAATTTGTCTTCGTTTTAAGCAAAGGTAATCAAGTACTATTTAAATTATTAGTGATTCAAGCTAGGCAGTTATTTTCAATTAATAATAGTAAAGCTATGTTTTATTTTACCTGTTTTAATTAAAAAAAATTGTTGTGCTAGAATCCTAGTAACGTTTCAAGTTATTCTGTAATCATTTTATTAATGCATATTGATAAAATATTTACTTGTGAAAACCTTTCTTTTTCATATTTATTTGATGTTCTTTAATGCGTTTATTTAATGATCTGAAAGTTTTAAAGACCCATAATTAATTACATTTGCAAGCATTCTTTGTATTTTCATTTATATTATATAATTTTGCTTTTATTAATTAAAAGACAGTACAAATGGTAAATTTATGAAATATTCATCATGTTTTACTTAATCAAGCAAAAGTGGACGGTAAAAATAGATTTGTAACAACTACAAAAAACTAACTATAAAAAACATAATGTTATGTTATTTTTTATATATTTTATTTATGTTTTCAAGTGGTGTTTTCTAATAAAATATGTGTTATTCAACTAATATAATTCAATTATTGAAATATATTTTAATAATCTCAGTAAAACATTTTTCGTTGTCTCCTTAAATAATTAAATTATTTGCGCTTTTTTATGTTTTGAAGTTTTTCTTTAAAGATATTAAGGATTTGGTTGGGAAAGGAAATTAAAAAGCCTTTATTCAACAAACATTTATTTGCAGAAAAAGGAGCTTAATGACGTACCTAACAAGCAAAAATAAACTCAAATGGTGAAAATTCCATCACTACGAGAGTTGTGAACTAAGTACTATTATTAAAAAAAGAAGTATTTCTGAAATTTTTAGTATTTATCTAAAATACAGTAACTTTACTTCGTATATGTATGTATAAACTACTAGATATAATTAGATGAATATATTATCCTTATTATTATTATAAAAAGTAAGACAAAAATGATTCTTTATTTTGTTACAATACTTCATACACATTAAACTGTTAAAAATGTATACCTACAGTTTATTTACTTATTTAGTCCTAGAAATATACCAAGGCAACTTACCTACCTTTTTTGTATTAAACTGGATTAAACAAAAAAATTTTTGAAAATTTAAAGTCTTAATTTAATAGGTATCAGTTTTTATTAAAATATTAATTTTATTAGTTACTGTCAACTTTTCAAAATACATGATTCTTATAAATTTGGTATGGCTAGAAAGCCAAAACTTTAAACTGTGTCGATGCTGTAATAAATTTTTGATGTAAATCTTTATAACTGAGGAAACAATTTATAAACTTCAGCTATTTTAATAAACAAATATTTAAAAACACTAAAATTGACTTATTGTCTTTATTTGTAATTGTTCCAAGCAATCTCCAACGTTTCAAGAAACAAAAGTATTCCTAAAAGCTACGACTTATATACTATCCTTGTCACTGACTTGACCATTAAACCCTTTCAAACACTAGGTTTGCTAATACATTTTGGTTGTTTACAAAATTGCAGCTTCTTTAAATTTTTTTTTTTGGGAGAAGGGCCCGACCAGTTGCGGGGTTTTTAAAGGGGGAAACCAGCTTTTCTTTGGAGGGCAACCCTTTAATTTTTTCCCCCAAAATTTAAAAAAGGGGGGTTTTTTAAAAGTCATTGTTTGAAACAAAAGTCTTTCCCCTTTTTAAAATTTAATAGTTTGGGAAAATTTTTTAAAGTCTTTTCCATTTAGAATTCCCTTTAATGTTTTTCATGAATATTTTGGCCCGGGTTTTTTAATTTTTGTCTTATTTTATATTTTTTGATTGTTTTGTTTATGTCTCTCACACCTTTGCAAGACCCCAAACCATTTTCCAACCCACGGCATAAGGGCATTTAGGAGATATAACCCCCGGTTTTTTAGTGATTGAAATTTTGGGTAAAATTTAGGGGGGGGTTTTTGATGGGGGGGTGTCCAATTTGTTTTGAATCAAAAACCCAATTTTTTTCTTTTGAATTTTATTGGGCGGGTGAATTTGAGTTTTGCCCAAACCCCCCTGTCCCGTTGCCAAACAAAATTTTTTTTAAACGGAATTGCATTTTCAAACCATTCCTATTATTTTAAACGGGGAGAAAGGGGAACCCATTCCCCCCGGGGTAGCCCCACCGGGGTGGAGGGAAAAAACCCCCAAACCCCTCACCCCCCCAAATTTTTTGTGTTTTTTTTTTTGGCTGGAAAGCTTTAAAGATTCTTCCCGGTATTTTTTATGATTTCTAAACAAAAATAACCGTCTGGTCCTTTTTACAAAAGTCCGCCTAGAGTTTTTAAAAAAAGATATCTTACCAATGGTTTTTGCAAAAAGGGGTTTTTAATGCAGTCGTGGGTGCGTTTTTAGAACTGGTGATGGGGCCTTAAAGGTGTATTATCCTTGTGAATTTTGGGAGTCCAAAAAGAGGAGGTTTACTGTTTGTGGTTTAAATTTTTTTTTTTCATGGTGAGAAAGACATCGAGAGAAAGACAAAGGGAATGCCACAGTAGTCATGGGTGCAATCATTACGATCGAAAAATAGACGAAGTTCTTGGAAAGGAAATACAATCACTTGACAAGATCCAACAGCATCCATGGAACAAAATTTACAGGACCTTAAGGAAATCAAAACCCCACCGATGAAACAAGAAAATTTTAAACCACTAACGTAAACCTCCCATCTTTGGACTAATTCACCCCAAAGAAATAACCAGCCCCCCACCAGTTTAGAAACGCACCCAGACTGCTTGGGAAAACCACCTTTTAGAAATTTAAACCCCTAGTGGAAGACTCCATCTTTTTTTAAAAAAGTATTTTGTTATTTTGTTCCCGGTATTTTTTTTTTTTTAGGGGAAAGATAAAAAAAAAGGGGGTTTTCCCCTTTAAAAAAAGGCATGGGGTGGGGGTGGGGGCTTCCCCCCGGGGTTCATTTTTTTGGGGGGTCCCTTCCTTTTTGTTTGGGGAGCTAATATTTATATGGAATGGTTTGAGGAAATAAAAAACTTCAGTAATTAAACCAAAAGTTTGGCTAAGATATGTTGACGATACTTTTATTGTAGGACAGGTAATGACAAGAACTTGAAGGTTTTTTAAAACATCAAATTGCATCCGACCTTTATCAAATTACTGGAGAAGAAAAATTCGGCCTTCTTTCCTACGTTTTAGTCAAACGAAATAATGGAATGTACAAACCTTTGTATACAGAAACCTACCCACACTGGACAATATTTACACCAAAAAATTTAATCATTCTAACGAAACCAAAGAGGGGGGTTTTAGTACTCTATACAATCGAGCAGTGACCTTACAAAGTAGGGAATCCCCGCAAGAGGAAATAGGTAAAAACTAGGGGTCTTAAGAGAAGGGTAATGAGAGACTAGTAAACGAAACAATCAAAAATATAAAATAAGACAAGAAAATTTAACTTGAACGAGACTCTACGTGACCAAATATTCATGACAATTCCATACATTAAAGGAACTTCGGGGAAAAAATCCGCAGAATCCCAATGAAATATTAAAACGGCATTTAAATCCCAAACTACTCTAAGAAGTATTCTCACCAAAAGAGACCAGACAATAATGTTTAAAACAATGACTTTTTCTCCCAAAATTCCCCTGTGATTGTGGTGAAAACATTGGGGAAACAAAGAGCCCCCGAAGTAAGAGTTAAAGAACAAAAAAACATACCGAACGAGGTGAAACGTCGAAGTCAGGTATTGCCGAACACGCGGTAAAAACAACACCGCAAAAGGGTCAAGCAAAACCTTTCAAAAGAAACCCACGGGAAGAAAAGAAAATTTAAGGAAGCTGCAATTATTGTAAACAACCAAAAGAAGCAAACCTAGTGTAAAAATTTTAAATCTCGGTTGGAACCGTGAAAAGTCTAAGCTTCATGAACAAGGGATAGTATAAAGTCGTAGCTTTTAGGAATAGTTTTTAGATACTTGAAAACGGTTGAGATCATCTAACCGAAACGTTGTGTAACAATTAACAAATAAAGACAATGGAAGTCCAAGATTTTAGTGTTATTGAAACCATTACATTGTCTAACACTTTCAAATATTTAAAAATTTGGGTCACCAAGGACAAAATTTAAAAATCTGTTACAGCACAGACCTTGCAAAAAGAGTTGACTTTCAGATTTTTTTAACTTTGGGTCGAT
This sequence comes from Listronotus oregonensis, assembly GCA_019359885.1. Classification (NCBI taxonomy): domain Eukaryota; kingdom Metazoa; phylum Arthropoda; class Insecta; order Coleoptera; family Curculionidae; genus Listronotus; species Listronotus oregonensis. The sequence continues at coordinate 6,642 of JAHBCN010015233.1, forward strand.
GGATTTAACCATCTTCAAAATATCGCGAAAATGGATACGAAAATGGCCCACCGAACTGCATTCATTTTAGGCGAGTAAATAGACTCTTAATCAGGATAGAGCTAGATTGTCTTTTGGCGCCCTTTGGTGGACACTCTCACTTCACGTAAATTGTTTTTCGGCTTTATGTTTAACAAATAATAATTATAAAATAATTACTACTAACCACAACTAACCACAACTAACTTTCATTGCAAACATAAACAAATATCAAATAAATACAAAGAATTTTTTTATGAATACAGACAGATCAGTAAAAAAACTTGCCAAGTCAGAAAAGAACTTTTTAATTATTATGGGATAGTCCACGAAGGCTGATGCCTAAGTACTAACGCACCGTGGGTGTCTTAAGTGTGGTGAGAGGGAGCTTGTTCACACGGGACTTAAATATTTGGAGATTGGAAGGTGAAGGAAAAACTTCTGCGGGCAGCAGGTTCCATAGTCTTGACACTCTAGGGATGAAGGAACGAAGAAAGCGGGAAGTTCGGGGCCTCTCTAACTGAACTGTAAAAGGATGCATAAAAATTGCACTACGTGTTGCTTTGTTGGACGCTGCCAGAGAAGGAATTATACTGGCCAATTCCTCTGAGCAGAAGCCGTGAAAATACCTATAGAAGAGCGACAGATCCCCTACAGCTCGACGGTGGGCAAGAAGAGGAAGCCTTTCTGTGAGCGTTGGATCATTAATAAGAGTCCAGAATGCTCAGTCAGCAAAACTATGAATGGGATTGATTGTGGAAGAGAGAAGATCGTTAATGTGTAGAAGAAACAGCGTGGGTGCCAGCACTGAGCCCTGGGGCACCCCAGCATTAATTTGGTAGACGCTGGAGGAATGACTATCTACACTAACTGATATACGTCGGTTAGAAAGGAAATTGGAAAGCCAAGAGCAAAGCTTAGGTGGAACACTGTAAGAAGGAAGTTTGTTAAGAAGCCCATCATGCCAGACCTGATCGAAAGCTTTGAATATGTCAAGGGCAACGATCTGGGATTCACCAAGAAACTCAAGGGACTTGTTCCAGTTGTGTGAGACAAAGGACAGAAGATCAGCTGTGGATCTACTGTGACAGAATCCATATTGTCTATCATGTATGATCATATGTTTTTCCAGATACTTTAGGATTTTGGTATTCATGAATTTTTCCATTACTTTGCAAACAACTGAAAGAAGAGATATAGGTCTATAGTTAAAAGGGAAAGTTTTGCATTCTTTTTTGGGGACAGGTTGCACACGTGCAGCTTTCCAACTCTCCGGGAAAATGCCCGTGTCGTAAGAGATTCGAAAGAGGCGAGTTAGGATGGGTGCAAGCTCGGGAGCACATTTTTTTAAGACGATTGCTGGTATGCCATCCAGCCCAGACGATTTTTTAGTATTAAGAGAAGAAAGAATACGCGTGATATGTTTGACTTTAAAAATTATATCGGACATTTTATGAGAAACAGGGACAACTGTTGGAAGAGGAAGATTAATAGGAGGATCAAGCGTAGAATTGGCAGCAAATTGTTTGGCAAATAGTTCGGCTTTTTCTTTGGAGGTAGAGACAATTCCATCTTCAGAAATTAGGGGTGGAAAAGAATTGGTGCAAAAGTTCTGACTAATATTTTTGGCAAAGGACCAGAAAGCTTTACTGCCATTTGAGCAAGAGAGAACTTTATCTTTTATACGATTGTTTAAACGGTCTTTTGCTTCTGCGATGGTCTGATAATACTGGTTTCTCGCTTCGATGCTAGCCTGTCAATTTTCGTGACGGGAGTTTTGAAGAAAATTTTTGTGGGCTTGAATTTTTAAAAGTCTGGCTTTATCACAGGATTTAGAAAACCACGGTTTGTGATTTAAAGTTATGGGATTCTTTTTAGTATGGGGAATATAGGTCTCAATGCCTAGTTGAAATGTTTCGGTAATTTGTTTACATATTTTAGAAGGATCGAAAGTAGAAAAGCAGATAGGATTCCAAGGATAGCTGGCAAAGAAATCTCTCAGACCATCCCAGTCGGCCGAATTGTAGTGCCAGATGGTTCGTGGCGGCATGCGTTCAGTTGCCTCAAGATGTGTGGAGTATGATACGGTGACCAAACCATGGTCAGAGCGACCAAGGGGAGCAGTTACTGATGCTTGATAGAGTTCGGGGGTGGAAGTAAGAAAGAGATCTAGTGGGTGAGAATTATGGGTGGGAACCCTAGGAAAGTAAGTAGGTTCCGTAATTAGATTGGTGAGCGAGTTGCTGATTGCGAAATTTTCTGCTGCTCTGCCTTGTGTGTCAGTTTTTGTAGAGCCTAGCCAATCCTTATTATGAACATTAAAATCCCCGAGGAAGATTACTTTGGCCAATGGATACTGGGAAATAATATTGTCGATCTTTATTGAAGGGAAATCAAAGAACTCGTTGTGGAAATTGTCAGATGGGGACCGGTAAATACAGCAGATGAATTTGGTAGAAGATCTGAAAGTAAGTTTAAGCCAAAGAATATCGGGCCTATCGGATTCGAGGTGAGAAACCCTAGCACAAGCCAGGTCGTTGCGAACGTAAGCACACACGCCGCCATGGGGTCGAAAAGATGAAACGAGTTCATAACCTGGGAAAAGGAGGTGGTTGGTTGCTGTTTTGGGACTTATTTGGGTTTCGGTAAGAAATAGTATGTGGGGTTTGGAGGATTGAAGATAATGGTGAACAGAGTTTACTTTGAAGTTAAGCCCACATATATTTGTGAAGGCTATCAGACTTTTTAATGGTGGCCCCCCAAATGTACCCCTCGCCCGGAGAACCGAATGGAGGGGTATTTTACCTCCGGATAACTTTACGTTCGGGTGTGCCATCATCATTATTTCCAAATTTTACTAGAGTGGAAAAAAAAGAGAAAGGAAAAGAAAAAGAAAGAAGAGGAAGAAGGAAAACTAAAGGAGAAAGATGGAAGAGGAAGAAGGAAAACTCGAAACGTACTGTAGGACTTATAAGACCCCAATACTTCACGAGTCCTTTAAAGGGCAAGTGGGGTGGTCCCGCCTCAGGCGAGGAAAGCTCCTCTACCACCTACCTACTTACTACTTGATCTAATCTTGATCTACTACTACCTACTTGATCTAATTTTAGATCCCGCTACTTAAAGAGGCCGAGATTGTTGGATAGAAACTGGGTCCTTATTTTATGTGTGTTTTTGATATGATCTTTTTTCTTCTAACTTCAATAAATATTATAAAATCCTGCTTGCCTTTTAATTACAATTATGACCTCAAAAACTTAGGTTCAATCAGATTGCAAACTTCTAAAATACGCCCTAAATAGACGATATTATCGCCATTGTTTCAGAATCTTCCGAGTGAAAATGCACGGTATTTAAAATTTTTCTTCACTTGTGTCTTAAAACCTACTTACATACCACATTTTAAGTTTTTACTTTCTCGGAAAGTACACCATAGTTTTAATGAGTCAACGTATGAGTCAGTCGGTAGTAAAATAGGCGATTTACAAAATTGAATATCTTAGAAACCACTTGACATAACTTTCTTAATTTTTATCACAGAGAATATTATTGTGAATTTACATACTAAATCTTCTACTATTATGTGGAACGATAACAAGGTTATAATAGAGGCAAAGACGCAAACAACCCTTTGTATAGTATACACACATCCGTGCAGCCGAAATTTGGCCTGTTGCACTGTCGTGCGCCTGGATTTCCTAATTATATCAGCTAATTGGCTGCCTGTTTTAAATTATTCAGTCGAAAGTCATGTTTTTAAAAATTAGGGATAAGATTACCATAACGAAGTTAGATATGTACTTTTTCTGTAAATTAAGTTTTAAATCCATTTTTTATTAGAATGACAAGAAAAAATGGTTGTGGATTTATATTTTTTTCTAAAGTAAATTTTCACACTATATCACACAACAGGGTTTTGTGCAATATTGTGTACTTCGAAATGCTTAAACAATGCAGATAAAACATAAACTGTTGTAAGAAATAGTCCAGAAAATAATATTTATCTTAAACAGAGTAACAATCTAAGCCTAACCTTTATACTTAAATTACTCACTTTTACCTGTAAAAACAATAAATTTCCAATAGCACCGAAAACTATAAACAATATGGTTTTTTACCAATTGAAGAGTAGGCATTGTCTTTTAAACAAAAAATAGTGTGCACATGGGTATCGATCTGGCTTTAAATTTAAAATTAAAAAATATTCCTCTAAAGCTTCGTAAGTGAATTAATTTTGGCTTTACCCACAAGTTTTTTTAATCTTTAAAAATTATGCTTGCATCAAACATGTCAATTAAACAATTTATAGAAAATATACAGATAACCTACTTAATTATTGGGGCATTTAGCGAGACCTACACCCTCTCAAATTCATGGTGTATTTTATAAATAACCTGCTGATTTTTGCACAATCGCTGGATAAATAATAGTAAAATTTAATTATTATACTGGCCTACAAATTTAAGGGTCTCTTGCCCTGACCCACGCCCTAAACATGTCTATTCCACGGGGTACTGTTTATTAAAAAAAACTTGTAGGTCATGAAAACGACATGATCTCTATGATATTTTGCGATGAAATAATGGCATTTATGATTTCGAATATAGCAAAAAATTACCGATAATACTACTACCATTTAAATGCTTTTTAAAAGCTTTCCTATGATTTTTTACGATACTTAGGAACAGTTAAAAAACATGTTTAAAAAATACATGCAATAGACGCATACGCGAAAACAGCTAATGCGGTGTAAATGTCCCTTGCTTTCCCAGACTGATCATTTTTACCTAAATTTTGTATTGAAGTAGGGCATAGTTTTGAGTAAAATTGTGCCTCCTAAAAAATTTCAAATTTTTCGATTCAAGTATAATTTTTAGCTTGTATGCTGTTTTTATAAACATTACGAAAAAACGACACAAGCTTAAAACCAACAGTCATTTAACATTTGCCAGCCTTGTCGGCTTAGGCAAAAATTTGTGTTTTATTCTTTACGGGTTTTAAAAGGCAATTAAGTGTTCTAATAAACTACGGAAAAACCTTGTAAAAAATTTGATAAACAAAGCGAAAATTTACGGTTAAAGTTGACACTTGTAATGTTAAATTTATAAATGTATATCTCCAGAAATATTTAGTCTGGCAGCTTAAATTTAGCCACAATATGGTACAAGTACTCAGGCATTAAGCAAGAATACACACGAACAATAACACTTTATCAACTTGACCGCAGCAGGTGAAATTACAATTATTTTGAAATGTTTTTTTTTTTTTTTTTTTAAATATGATCGGTATACCTTTTAAGTCACATATTTTTATATGTTCTTGATTAAAAATATTGCTTCTTACTTGGCTCCCCCTGTATATTTTGATTGGATATTTTTTCTACAATTAAAAAAAGGTCTTTCTAATATTTACAAAAAATATTATATATATATATATATATATATATATATATATATATATATATATATATATATATATATATATATATATATATATATATATATATATATATATATATATATAAGAGGTGCCACATGAGGATCTCGGAAACCGTAAGAGATACGAAGTCGGTTAAATTATGGGAAAGTTGTGTATTTGCGTAACTAACAATGTCCACTTTAGAAAGTTGCAAAATTCCGAGTACTTCCGGAGATACCTGGGAAAAACCGAAATTTGCCGATTTCGTTTTTATTTTTTCCTGGCGTTATTTAAAGAGATATGCAAAAACAAAAGACACTTTCTTATGGCCACTTTTTAAGCTCTACAAAACAGCGTTGAGAGATTTTTCGTCATCCATCATCAACTTTATTTTTTTAAATACAGACCTGGGTTTTTTATCTAATTTTTTTGAACCCCTTATTATCCCAATTACAAAAATGTATAACACTTAATATTTATTAACAAATATGAAACGCCCCTATAAGAAATAATGTGCGTTCCTTGTCTAACTTATTCTCTCTTATGGAAAATATCTTAATTTAACAGAAAAATATTAAGTGCTATACATCATTGTAATTGTGATTATAACTGCTTCAAAAAAATAAAATAAACAATGGAGTGTCGTATTTAAAAAATAAAGTTGATGATGGTTTAACGAAAACGAAACGTCGTACGGAAAATCTCTTAACGCTGTTTTGTAGAGCTTGAAAAGTGGCCATAAGAAAGTGTCTTTTGTTTTTCCTTATCTCTTTAAATAACGTTAGAAAAAAATAAAAACGATATATATATATATATATATATATATATATATATATATATATATATATATATATATATATATATATATTTATATATATATATTATATATTATATATATATATATATATATATATATATATATATATATATATATATATATATATATATATATATATATATATATATATATATATATATATATATATATATATATATATATATATATATATATATATATATATATATATATATACATATATACTATAACTTTAGTCCGGAATTACCCTGTTACGGCTTGATAAAGGGTTGGCTTAATGAGAACAGTTTTTAATTAATTTTGATTACTTTAAAAATGTAATTTAAATATGCTTCGCAGATTTATATTTACGTTCCTGTAAAATTAAATAAATAAAAAATATTTACTTATTATAAAGGGTAAATGTTTTAGGGGCAGCATGTGTTGTGTCATAAAAACTTTTTTGTGTTACGTTTATCGTAAATTTAAGTTAACAGTAAAAAAACACACAATTTTCAACAAAAAAAGGTACTACGTAAAAGCGATAAATCCAACCGCTCGCGACGTATTTCAGTTTAAAAATTTGGATGCATGTCTTAACGCAAATTGTAACTCTCTTTCAGTACCTAATTTAAAGTCGATAAAAAAAATATTGGTTTTGATTTTTTAGTAATAATTAGAGTCCAGACTTTTCTAAAATTGTGTGCAATTTAAATGACATTTTCGAAGTTATTGGTATATTTTTTTATTTCAAAAATTTTAAAAAGCTTTTTGTCTAACGAAAAGTACACCGATAAAATATTTATATTTATAGTAAACCAGCTTTTTAAAAATAATGTTGTTCTTGTTACGGAATCTCACGCTAAAGTAGGTCTCCGCTAGACAAATTATTTATTTCTGCTTATTTTCAGATGCACTTGCGAAGAAAATGACCATACCAGCCATAATTGTCCAGAAATTAATAGAAATCGAGAACTGGAAAGAATTCGGTATGAAGGTCGCCAGCCTGAACTAGACCTAATTACCGAAAAACGAACACAAACATATTTAGCGTCTATAATAACTACGTACGCCACGTGTCTGTTGCCATTGATGATAACGCGACTAGTAAGGTAATATATCAAGAGACAATCCGAGGAGTCCCTTAAAATATTAATTTTCTTAAACAATAATATTATCTATTTCTTTATATAGTACTTTGTCTTATACAGTGCATTCCTAAAGTAGTATAAAAATTCGGTAAAAATTGGAGAAATAGGCTTTAAAAAATACGCACAAACTCGTTAATTTCTCTGTACAATTTTTCACATAGAATTGATACATGTAGGGTGAATCCTGTAGAAGGTATGACGTCATCAAATATTTTTTCAATGACAACCCCTATTTTTTATTACGGCGTTTGGAAATTACATATTTTAATTTCGATAAAAAAAATTTCAAAGAAAAAAAAAACGCTGTTGCAATTGAAAAATACGAAATTTTTGAGCTGACAAATTCTGAAAAATAGGTAATTCATGTATAGTTTGCGGCCTGGCAGTTGCCTAAAGAATAAATATGTGATTGTTGTTATGTGTCAAAAGTTTTATAATAAACTAAGTTAAATAGTTTTTTAGGTTAATTCTTTAAAGAATTTACCTTTAATCCATAAATTAAAACAGAGTATTTTATGTCTTTATCAAGGAAAATGATTTGTTACCTTTTAACAAATGGTTAGACTAACGAACAAAAAACAATGGTACTTTTTGGCATTTCACTGGAAAGATATTTGTTTTTACAATTTAAGTAGTAAAAAAGGTAAACATTTAAAACATTTACAAATTATTTCTATTTATAGTACAATTGCGATATGTATGGCTAATGTATTAAGAAACAACTTTTTGATCTATTATGGTTTGTTTTACTTTTAATTGGACGCCATATTTAAAATCAACCTTTTTTAGCAGATTTTATTTAAACCATAACAAAAATGTTATGTATCGCGAGCAATATGATGTACACTTTCTAAAAATATTTTTTATGTATCGTGAGCAATATGACACACACTTTGTAAAAATTATAAAATATTTGCAATATTTATAAAGAAAGTTTTAACCATGATTGAGCTAGTTACATTGTTTAATAAAATAGGTTTGGTCAAATCCGTGATCTTTACAAAACTGGTCTACCTTCACTACCGGCAGATGCTCTTGATGCGAATTAAAGAAACTCCCTACTTTGTACTTAGTCAGTTGGCTTCTAATTTTTAATATGGCAACGTCGACAGGCTACAAGATTAAAAAAAGTTATCATCCTTAAAAGGTATTCCTTGTCTATTAGCTGAAAGGTAGTTGAATATTCTAACCTTATTTATGCACTAACAGCCTTGTATCCAAATCTAGAGAAGCCTAATCTTTTCAGAACTTTGCCTTTGTTTCATTAAGATAGTTTACTTTCCCATTATGCAGCAACTGTACAAGGTTTTTACAAGATCTTTTGCAACCGTTTAATTGGCTGTCTGAAGCGGAATACGTATTATAGGGATATTTAAAAGTGAATGTTAGTAAGTTAGTAAAAAAATTTACAAGACTTAAAAAAAAGAATTTGTCACGAAATACAACTTTCCTTACTCTCTTTGTCTTTCTAAGCAATTTTAAGGTTAAGGTTAAAATTGCAAAAGCGTTTTTTTCTTAAACTTAAACCGTACTTAACCTTATCTTCAGATGTACAAAAAGTGCTCCTTTAAACTTCGCATTAAAAAAATATATTAACGATGTCATACCTCCTACGAAAGTCACCTTTCATATATCAATTGTTTGTAAGAAAATGCTAAAAAAATTAAGTTTACTGGTTGGGGCGCGTTTTTCTAAGGTTTTTTTTTAATTTTAAACGAATTTTTCCATTACTTTAGAAATGCCCTATAAATTGTGTTAATAAATTACTTTGCCCTTATTTATCCTGGGTAAAATTTTTTTCAGAAGCTTAGCTTCCACACATATTAAATTATTAATTTATTTTTAGGCTAGCTATTCCGGAGACATATGAAAATAGCAGCTACTTTGATTACGTTTACATAATATTTGTTTGGTTGGGCTTCTTTCCCGTTTGTATTACTCCTACGATCATTGCATACTGGCAATTAAGCAGGTAAGTTGCTTAATTATATAAATTAATAGTGTGTACATAAAGTATGAAACAAATTCATTATTTGCTTAAGCAAAAAAAAACTGAAAATTTCCTTAAAAATGTCAATAAGAATTTTAAATTGCGCATTTTTTGACATAAAATATAAACACACAGGCTGACTCATGTAGTAAATATGACGTCATCGATAATTTTTTTAAATAGAAACCCCATATTGTATTGTAGATTTATAATCTCCAAGAAGAGCTGATTTTAAAAATATAAAACACTTATGGTTTTAGATAGCAGTTTCGTAGTTACAGGGTGGTAAGGAATTGTGTACATAATATATGAAACAAGTCCCCTATTTATTAAAGCAAAAAAAAACATTGAAAATTTCCTCGCATATGTAAATATTAATTTTAAATTGCGCATTTTTTGACATAAAATTTAAATATACATGGTAACTCATGTAATATATACGACGTTATCGATGATTGTTAAAATAAAAACCACCATACTTTAGTGCTGATTTATAATCTCCAAGACGAGCCAATTTTAAAAACACAAAATACTTATGGCTTTGGGTAGCAGTTTCGTGGTAACAGAGTGTTAAAGATTTGTGTTCATAATGATTTATACCCTTTGTAGATAGAAGTAGATAAATGCATAAGTAAATTAATAATATTACTCAAAAACTTGACAAAAAATATTATTGTGGCAGCATAACAAGCATTACCGTAGTTACAAGGCTATTATAAAGAGCGATTTCAAGTATTTATTACCCACTTACACAAAATTAAGAAAAAAAGCAAAAAAAAAAATTAAGACCCTGTACCTACAAAACTGTCAATTAAAGTCATAAGAACTTTTTATTTTTAAAATCAGCTGTTCTTGGAGGTTATAAATCTGCAATAAAATATAGAGGTTTCATTTTAATGAAATCTTCGATGACATTATATCTACTATACGAGGCTCCCAGTATATTTTAATTTTATGTAAAGTATTAGTTATAATTTTAGATGTCAATATACAAAAACTTGCTATTTGAATTAACGCCAGTATGTGTTTTGGCAATAATTTGTAATATCGTCCGTTATCTATGCTGCATTATGTTCAGCAAAATTCGTCGTTATTATGGCTTAGGCGAATGGTAGAATCAACAACGTCTTAAAGTTTAAAACATTTTTAAACATAAATTAGGGTATTTGGTGTTGTACACCATAATATACGGAGGGATCAACAAAGTGCTTTCAAAAAATTTAAATGTTTAATTTTGTGCCATTTTGGATAGCAAAATGTTTTACTAATAAGTAAATATATTGTTTTTTCGATATTCCTAGGCGTTGTTGTCTTTATTATTAAAATCCTAGATGAATGTAAATTTAGAATTGCCCAGTAATCCATTTTACACGTGTTTTAATAAACGTTAAAAAATAAAACATTCTCATTAGATAAAATGTTTTTATAAATCTCAATTGCGTAAAATTACATTTAATAAACAATATTAAAAATATCAATAATAACA
>JAHBCN010015234.1:0-21291 GCA_019359885.1 Listronotus oregonensis
TACACCCTGTATAATTACTTGGGAAAGTCAGATGATGCTATTTTTATGTGGTTTATTTGATGTATGAGGTGGTAGGCATGTTTTTGCTAGAGACCCTTACTAAAAATATATATAAAAAGAATTGGTATGCTCCCTCTTAGAAAGGTCTAAAACATCTGGTAAATACACAAAGTTTAAAAAAATAGACTTTAATTGCTTATAACTTTCAAAATATGTTGTAATAAATTTTCTACAAGATAGGTTTAGTTAGAAGTTGCAAAATACATTGCACCTATTGCAAAAATGCTTTAAACAAAAAATAAAGGCAGAAAAAGCGTAGTTTTTTGCGTGATTTTATTGGATACCTCAGATTTTTCTGAGGAGCTTCATATTTGGCCCAAAAGAGTTCGGTTTGATAGTGTTTGCATAATAATTTTGCAATTCAGATTACAGGCTTTTGAAAAATCGATGCGACCATGGAGTGAGAATTTTTTTATTTACAATATTTATTATTTTTTAATAAAAATTTGTGAAAACAATATTGGATGTATACTTGTTAAAAAAATATAGCGATCCAAAAATTCCTTTATTTTTCCGGTCAAAAAAATTCCTAATAATCACTCATTCAGCAGTGGCTATATTTCTCAAAAAGTGGGACAAAATGATTTTTTTACGAAAGTATTTTATTTGAAACCGTTTGATTGTTGTGGGTCCCATGTCTCACTTTTTACATACGCCACTGTTTTACCATCAAAAAATATATAAAATATCCAACGCCGCTCCAGCAACTATTCAATTATTTAAGTGATACCAAAAAGATAATTTAAAGAAGAAATAATAGTTGGTTTTTTTATTAAAATAACGCCCCTTTAGAATTACACTATTAAACCCAAGATAACGTCAGTAGAAATGCCTTTCCCAGAATGAATGCATTTACATAATTTAAAATGAAAGAGAACCAGTTACAAATTTATAATTGTGACGTCATTTACAAGCCAGTTTGGAAGTGTTTTAGGGTTTCACATTTTAGAATTATTTGTTCATCTACAAATTTAATACGATTACTTCTGTTAAGTCGTTACAACTATGTTAAAACACTAAAAAAAAAACCAGGCGGGATGGCAATTTCTCAAAAGGTCCTGTGGGAATGAACTAATACTAAACATTACAGTACACTGGCGTAAGTATGGGGGGAGGTAAAGGGGGTAAATACCCCTCCCCAGGAAAATATTAAAAATATTTTAAGTTTTGCAAATTATTAATTGCAATATGCTATTAAACAAATGAAATATTAAAAGGATTTATAGAAACCGAAATTATTTTTCCAATCGAATTTATTATTTTAATATTGCGATAGTCAGCCCTTTGATAGATTCGCGTCTTGTTTTGTCTAGCACCACTGAAATCTAACATAGCTTTGGCGACGATATAGATCTGCTAAACATACGGGCATTGATACAGATATTAACAATGGGGAAATTGTATAAAAAAATATTGGAACTCTTTTTTTAGTTGATTCAATAACTTAAAACAAATTTGTATGTACAGTTGTGTGCATTAAATCAGGCTTAATTAAACTTCTCATTGACTTTGACAAGTAGTGTCAAAATTCAATTTTTTTCAGTTAACGCGCGTTTAACATTTTTCAACAAATAGCCTGTGTATATGTATTTACAAGACGGTATGCCCATAAGAAACATAGTCCATATTATAAATGTAAATAAGAAGACCGTACAAAACATAAAGGCAAATGGGAGACTGAAGGTAACGTAAATAGGAAAAAGCCAACAGGAAGACCCAAAATAAGTACGCAAGAACAAGATAATGCACTCTTGCGCTATTTGGAAGACAATCCCTTTGAAGCAGCGCGGAATGCTATTCGACATACAGCATTTCCGGCATCAAGATCAACAGCTAGTCGAAGAATTAAAAAATCACATTTAAAAAACTATGTTGCTGCCAAAAAGGTAATCCTTGGAAATGAACATAAACAGGCCAGAGTCATTTTCGCTTTAAATAACATTTTACGTGAGAACTAGAATAGTGTAGTATTTACCGATGAAAAAGTTTTCCAGTCATGCTTTAAGGGACATATAAGAGTATACAGGCCAAGAGAAACAAGATTTAATGAAGAATTTATTCATAATTCAGAAAAATGCGGTAGATTTTCGGTAAATGTTTCGGCTTGGTTAAGCTCTCGTGGATTGAGCGTGTGCTGGACTATTAATGAAAGATTTAACGCTATTACGCACAGGAATATTTTGGAAAATATCATGTTACCTAGTGTTTCAGAACTTTTCCCCGATCAAAATTTTATATACCAACAAGTTAATTGCCCGGTCCACAATGCAGCAATCATAACAGAATGGTTTGAACGGCAAAATATAGAGAGACTAATGTGGCCCGCAAAAAGTCCCGACATTAATATTTTGGAAAATGTTTGGGGTCTTATGACTAAAAAGATCTACAGAGTTAACTTCAAACCAAACACAAGAGATGAGCTAGTAAACTTTCTTGAAAAAACCTGGGAAGAACTAGCCAATGATCCCGATCTCATAAGAAATCTTTATACTTCGATACCAACTAGACTAAACGGCCGAGTGATGATCGCGTTGTTAAATTTAGCAATGGACTTAGCAGTTTAGACTGTTTAACAAAACGTCATTGTCAGTGTTATTCAATGATTTTAGTAGATAACCTGTCAAAATCTGACATTTTGTTAAACATTCTAAACCGTTGTTAACTTAGCAATTGTTAAAAGTTAACAACGGTTTAAAATGTTTAACAAAATGTCAGATTTTGATAGGTTGCCTACTAAAATCATTGAATAACACTGACAATGACGTGTTGTTAAATATTCTAAACTGCTAAGTCCATTGCTAAATTTAACAACGCGATCATCACTTGGCCGTAAATAAATTAATAGAAAATAATGGTTCTATGACGAAATACTGATATAGCTTTATGTTTTCATTGACTTAATTATTATGTATTATAAATATTTCATTTTATTTTAAAAATAAATAATTATTTGGACATTTTAGGGAAAAAACGTACCTTTTTTTTTGTAATAATAGGGTCAGAAACTATTTTACTTTGAAATATTAGGATAAAATACTTCTCAGGGAAAAGGGTATACAAAAAAAAACAGCGGCATAAGCGAAAATTCCTTGTTTAAAAGATCATCGTTCTCATTAAAAAAAAAATCTAAACTAATTATATATGAAATAGTCCTAAGCCCTGTAGCAGTCTGAAAACTAATTATATTGTTGTACAAGTCTGCACTACACTTCTCGGAAAAATTACAAAAGTCTGAATGTATACGTGTATTACTTTTTAATGAAATCTGGAACATCATAGGCAGGTTTACACCATACAAACCTTGTACGACTTTTTTATGCACACAACTGTACAACGCACCGCAGTATAGTTTTAAATTTAAAACCATTTTCCTAATGTAAACGTGATATATCAGATGAATTTTTTTTGTTATAATTAGTACCTACTAATTATTTCTAAATATTATATATATATATATATATATATATATATATATATATATATATATATATATATATATATATATATATATAATCGTGATAGTCAAAAAACTCTGGATTTTTCTATATCTAAGAAACTAAATCAACCTGAAGTCTATTCTTTTCTAGAATTAAAGAACTTACATTAATGTTTTGTTGGTCGAAGATCTCTAGAGGATCCCTAAATAAAGACCCTGGTGCAGAATAGACTCTTAATTTTAATATTTAAAGGTGGCGATGTTCAATTTTCTATTTCCGTTTAAATAACATGGAAAATGTTATTTGTAGTTTGGAATTTCATTATTCAGAAACAAATTACTGTACAGTAACAAACAAGGCAAGTTTTTTGTAGGAAATTTAACGCTCTACAGAAAAGGTTTCAATAAAAATTTACGTAAGGTCAGCCGTTTTGGAGTTATCACGCCTCAACATTAATTGTTTAAAATAATGGTATTATTTAATAATACATTTATGCGATGAAATCGATTTAAACTACTTATGTACCATATATTATCAACTTTGGAACAAAAATTTATAAATCTGTAGCAAAATTTAGATCAAAATGTTTTAAAAAAAATGTAATCCATAATTTTTATATTACATATAAAATTAATCTTCTTATAATGCCATTTTTTTATACAGACGTAATATAACCGTATTTCTTATTAATGACTTATAAAATTGATTATTTATGTTTATTTATCGTTAATATATAAATATTTTGATCTGAATTTTGTTACAGATTTATACATTTTTGTACTAAAGATATAATAATATATATATATATATATATATATATATATATATATATATATATATATATATATATCTTACAATTTAAATTAAAATAAATTGTAGCTCCGATTTTGTGGGTTTTTGAATCAGATAGCACTACAATATCGACACCCAGGGGTTTCCTACTAAGGGCTCCAAGACAGCTAACAAAAAAAAACTTTTGAAGCTAATGAATTTACAAAAATGTAATATAAGGTAAGTAGGGCGTCCACTCAAAATCGAAAAACACGTGGAACTTTGAATTAGTCACTACTATGACTAGTTATCAATACGCCCTCGTTTGCTATATATATCGTGAATTTTAAAAGTATAACAAGGTATCCGTAAAAGGTAAGTGCACACATATGTATTAGTACTTGTCGACCCTGTATCAAATATTTCAGAAATATTTTTTGCGCATCGATTTATGTAACAAACAATAAATCAACCTGTTGGGTGCAGATAACCTTGAAATTCTTTAAAACTTTGGTACTAACACGATCCACTACAATAAACTATAGCATTCTTTCAATTATTGCAATATTTTTGTAGCGATCCTTACCAGTCTACTATATTCTAAATCATAATATGTAGAATATAGAATATTTCTAAATAAATATGCAAAATGTTAAGTCTCTAGTAATCTTTTTATGTCATACATTTCCGGCGGTTAACTTTTAATATTATTTTTATTTAGGACGGTTAAAACATTGAAATTAGGAAATTAAAATTCAACCACGCTAAACTGCAGGTCCCGTCTGGATGACATTAACGAGACGTTAATGAGGTGTATAATTTAGAGGTAGGAGATATTTGTAAACTGTACCTGTTGGCACTACCGCGGAACTGGAAAAAATGGGTTTATGCGGCATCAATTCATATAGTCAGGCCCAGCATTAAAGGCGGTACAAATTACCGGGGCCTGAGCTTATAAGGAAGGCCGCGAGCTGAGCAACTTCTTATTAAAAATATATATTTTTTTAGAAAAAAAGACCAGGATCTGGGATTAGGGTATATCTTCTAGTTAATTTGATAAATTTAAAATTTGACACCGCTGATACCCTTATTCCTGCTTATTATGCATTTAAAATATTTGAAAATTCTTATGCATATTCTTTTTAAAATAAATAGCTAAGGTGCAATGCTGCATAAATTCATTATTTTTAATCAAGGGTATCCAACCTTTTTTAGTGCAAGGGCCAAAAATCGATTTCACATCGTCCGAAGGTCCACAATGATCCACGTCCCTTTACCACCATATTAATAAAATAAAAAACATAATTTTAAAGTGCAAATTCTTTATTGGTTAAAAAGTTCAATCAATCAATGCGATTTTTGAGATCGTTTATTTTTGACGAGTGTGTCGATATTTGGTTTTATTTTTGAAGTTGCAACCCGTAGACTGCCTTCCAGATATGCATCTGTAACTCTCGACCTTATTTTAGACTTCACATTCTTATAGACTTCATACGAGAAAACAGCTGCTTGTACACATATGTGCTCCCAAACAGACATCTTTTTTTGGTCATGTTTTCGGATTTCAGGAAACGAGTTTTGATCGATATATTTTGCATAAAAATCAAGAACGTCCATGTCGAATTGTCTTTCAGTTCCGAATTACACTGCAAATCAATAAGCTCCATCTGACAATTTTCTGGTATGTCTTCAATGGATACACTGAATGGTCGGGCAAAGAGATTGATGTAATTTTCATTATCTCTAAAGTCAGAAAACCTTGATTGGAACTCCTTGTTGTGTAAATCTACTGCTGCGACATATTTATCCATATCTGTTCATTCGCAACTCTTCAATTTAGCAAAGTGCGTAAATTTTTTTTCAAAAATCCAGTTTAAACTTAAATGCCTTCACAGTATCAAGTAGGTTGTTAATGAGATTTTTTTCCTTGTAGTTTGGTGTTTAAGTCATTAAGAATCTCTTCTAACTAGGTGGCGCTGGCGTCCGCGGAGTGTTGTTGGCGGGCGCGGCATAGTATTTTCTTTAGCCTTTGGGAGCCGTCAGAAATTGGCCGGCGGGCCGCGGGTTGAAGACCCTTGTTTTAAATAGTTTGATATTAAACCAATGATCGAACCCATTTTTTTAGTTTAGTTGCTGTTTGAACTTGGCCCAGTTTTATCTTTTGACGTTGGTCGTTCGCTGACGTTCGTGCTCGACCAGTAAGATTACTTTCTTGAGACACGTGTTAGTCATGCGGTATTGAAACGTTAAAAAAAATAATATTTTCAGGCTTTGTTTTTTAAATAACCTCCAAAAGACATTATTTACAACAAATTTATTTGTATAACGTCCGAGGTAGCACTACACGTTGTCTAAAAAGTGCACAGGGAGATAAAATGAGTTAAATATCTGAAAACCCAGCATCCACTGTACATACAGTACTTACGCTTCATATAGGCCTTCTTGGCCTGTCATCAAACGTGGAAAGGATACAAAAACAAATAAACAGTTAACTTTGTAAGATAACCCTATTTATTGGCTTTTTTGTGAGTGTCTCATTTTTTTGGTACGTTTCAATAAAAAACGATTTTGTATTTATTTTTAGGAATATATAAATGAATGGCTCCTCTATGAATGGAATAAATAATGCTAAGACTGATAATGGACATCATTCTACACATATGGAAAGAATACAAAGTAGAGCTAGCTACTTGCTACAAAAATCTACCTAAAATAAAATATTTACCACTGTACGTGGCTATGTATATAATATGTTCATGCCAAATTAAATATTTCTCAAAGGTAACGCCCAAAAGGTTAAATGATTCTTTATTCTACAGAACTTGACTGCTAATAAAGGATAAATATTGGTAGACTTTTTGATGATTGAGTTTTTGGAGCAGTAAAAATTAAAACAGCGATTACTTTCTTTCATAGCAAGTTTTATTTATTTAATATATCCTTAAAAAATAAAATAAAATTATCCTGTACAATAGCTCATTTGATACACTTTGGTCTTATGCCAATAACGCTACAGATAAAAACTGCTAAGTGTTTAAAAAACAAGTGACTTTTATTAAATTAACTCATGCCCAAACATCGCCATATTTGGTTTTACTTCCTGAGGGTGGTGTATATTGGTCATCAAACTCGGAATCCCTAGTTGCAGGTGGGGGTGGCTGATTTGCAGGTGGTTTAGGTTGAAGGGTTTGTCTGGAACAAAATTAACAGGACATTGACAATCCAAGTTAAGAGCGAGGTTCTATTGAATTATTAATACTTTTAATTAGGTCCACTGCCCTACATTACTAAGTAAAGCACCTCAATACTACGAAAACCAGTTCAACAAAACTGAAAAACAGGACCGTAGAAATTATTTCTGATGAGCTATCTGTCTGTCTACTTGAAGGCCTCAGATGGCTGGCTTAGTTAACATTCATTCGAGTAATTCTCTGTGTGTTTATAACAGTTCCCAAAAATAAAATAAAAATAACCTATAATATATTTAACTTTGGTACCCACCTCAGTACCATAAGGTAGACTTTGTTAAGCTTTACAAGTTTTCAATCAACAATGCAATAAAATACAAGGAAAGCTAGTTAATAATCTTTTATTAAGGCAAAATTTAGCAGAAATATTGAAATTTCAAATTCAATTCAAAATTCAAAAAACAATAATAAAGAAAAGAAAATATTAAAAATTATAACTGATTAATTAGTTAAATTAATATATGTCTATGTTTTTATTTGATCCATAGAAAAAGATTGATTTATTTTTAATGAAGATACCTATTTGAAATTGATTTATGCAAAAAATGTCATAAAGATGGTTTATGTTTTGGCATGTTAGTATATACTTAATACTTAAGGGTCTTAATGTATTAATTTTGTAAATGAAGTGCATGCCTTTGTGGGGATTACACAGACTACATTTATAACTATCATTTCATCGGATGGAAATTCTATCTGATAATTATAATCTGCTTAAAATGACGGTATAAACATTTTAGACTCAAATATATATTTTTTTAATGTCCTTTAAGTCAATCCATTGGTTTTGTTGCATTGGATATTCTCCGGCCGATCGTACGACCGTAAACACAAAACTTTTCTTTCATATTTTTTTGCAAAATAGAGCAAATAATGAATTCCGAAAGTAGTAAAAAAACTGCAAAAAAATTATTTGGAAGTCGCAAGCCGAAAAAGATCATGTTTTACATCAAAATTTCATCAGATCAAAACCAGATTACTTCAGATTTTTTTTGTGGCATGACTGTAAATTGAAATTTGTAACTTAAGGTTTTGGATCAAGTGAAAGCTACATCTTATCTACTTTATGGACATAAATGTAAACACATTAATTTTAATCTACCTAGTTCCCAGATATAATGGAAATAAATGTAATAATTTAACAAAAAATTACCTGTAAACTGCAAGCCGTTTTTGTTCATATTCTTCTCTATTTTTCTTTCTTAGCTCATCATAAGTTGTTACATGTTTTTGTTCGGGCGGCATTTCTTGCTCGTGTAAGATTATTGGATCTAAAAGATAAAGTTACACCTAAATAATTACCAAAAATAAATTATCCCCATAAATTATCTAAACGGAAGCCATGTTAAACTGTAGATCCAGTTTGGATCATATTACCCACACGTTAATGGGGGAAGTTTGAAGGTAGTACATGTAAAACGCCAGAAGGCATTTTTTTACTATATTATCTGGACTACACTGTCTTGGAATTAAAATTTTCACAATTATTACTTTTATCAAAAAACTCCTATTTTCATTTATACAACGACGCAAAAAATTTAAATAAGATTTTTTAAAATTCTTTCTTAATAAAAAATAATTATTAATAAATAAATCTTTTTTGGTTATGGCAGAAGTATCATCACATAAAATAGACACCCTGAATATATATTTCAGATGAAGCGCCCTTAAAAATCCAAATATACAGGGTGTTTGTTAAACATGCGGCCAAAATTTAAGGGACTATTCCTTGGACTATTCTAAGAATATTTTGTCCTTTGATGATGTTTGATAGGGCGCTTTGTTTCGAAGATACGGGGCGAAAAAGAATTTCGACAATAACAATTTATTACCAAAAATGATATGAATGTTTCTTGATCTACAAGAACTGTTGAAAATGACTATCCCCCGCTCAGATGCAAGAATCCAATCTTCTTCTCATCGACTCCCGAATACACATACAAAATGGTCACTTAGAGACCTATTCAAATTGAATGTCTGCAGCCGTTTGTAGTAATCGGAATGTTGTTAAAAGATATCAACAGAATTGTTAGGTTTTTTATACTTGGTAGGTCCAGTGTAGTATGCTATACTTTTATTTCGGTAATGTTATAAATTTTGAAGTAACCAAAATTGGATGGTTGAAATTCTTTTTCGCCCCGTATCTTCGATAGAAATCACCCTATCAAATATCATCAAAGGACAAAATATCCTTAGAATAGTCCAAGGATAATCCCTTAAACTTTTGCGGCATGTTTAATAAACACCCTGTATACATATAGTAGGTACTTTATTGTTTATTGGGTGCCCAAAGAGACTTTACACCATGAAACAACTAAATAAGTACCACAAACGATTTTTATAACTAAATATTATTTAAATTAGTTTTTCTGTACCCTTAAAGCAAAAATCTACAAATTTCCATTGCATTTTTTAATACTTAAAGGTTCTTTTAGCAAAATTTAAAAAGTTCTTGGGTACTGAGCTTAAAACCATGAACAAGGGTACCTAAGTAGCAAAATTTCTCTTACTATCAACAGATGGTCTGAATGAGTCATCTAAACCCTCGTGTGTTGGTCTACTATCATAATCATAGCTTCCACTTCCACTGGAAGGGGGAATATCACTATAGCTATCAGTAATACCACTAAAGGGGCTTAAAGAAATACTTGGAACAGAGGCTGGGTCAGTACTACAAAAAATATATATATTAGTACAAAAAAGTTTTAGAACACTGGCATAACAATTTATTTTAAATCATAAAAAATTTAACATACTCATCAATAAATCCCGCTTTACGAGCTCTTAGTAAGTGTCCTATTTGGCTATTTGGAAGAGCCATCAATTTTTCAGCACATTTTTGTTGGTAGCTTAACTTTCCCAGAAAATGACCTACTATTACGGCCCCGACAACCTTTGGTACTGCTCCAAATTTTTTGTTCCCACCAAGAACACCTTCAATTCAAATTTAAATTCATTTATTATTCTACAACATCATATTCATTACATTAGACAAGTCAAGACTTAAATATAGATGTATAAACCATATTAAATATTCTTATTTCTAGGACTTAAGCCGGAGTCCCATATGCATCCGATTTCTGACGATCCAATAATTCAAAAGTGTTTTTATTGGTCAGAGCATTTTGGCGGCAATTTTCACACCAATATTTTAACATATCATCCGACGTCAAATGAAGTTAAATTACTTTTAACTTTTGTACCATGTCGGAGACGTTTTTTAACCTTACTTTATTTACTTTGTTGGAGTAATTCCAATTTGTACAAAAAAAAATAATTATTATAATTTAAAACTGGTTCAACACAAAAGCAAATCAAGTAAAGAAGAAAAAAAACGGGTTCGAGATATTTTATTTTAAAGAATCCGAAAATGTAAGAAATGCAACTAAATGATCCAGACAAATATTATTAAATTATCTTAGAATATTGAATGAAACTTTTAATAAGTTATTTTAAAAAAATATGGCTCCAAAAATAACAAAGATGTATGCTATTTATCTCCTGCGCCTTCTGAATTCTTCCTCATATAATTTCAAACATTAAAAAGGAGACTTGTGATGCACTAGAGGTGTTTGAGTCCGCAAGTGTTTTAAAACGAAAAATTGAAATTAAATAAATTTTAGTTAAGTTGTTATTTCCTTTTCCTTTCATTGCAACTTCACATGTTGGCCTTTAAAATGCTCTTTTTTTTTGCTTAGATTTCAGATTCAAATTTCGAATTAATGGGATATGCATCGGATTGTCGGAAATCGGACGCATAAGACTCCGGCTTTAGGCGCTGCCAAGAATGAACAAACTACACACAATCACTAAACCGAGCATGAAATACTTTTTAAAGTCAAACCTGTTTTAACTGCGAAAAATGTGGCTCCTCCTAAAATAGTCGCAAAAGGTAGGCATCTTGTGTAAAAGCTTTCCCTATTACATTCCCTCAAGACTCTTATTTCGTCAGGACTATATTTATACTAAAAAAGAAAAAAACTATTTTAAACTTGCGGAACCAAAGGTGCATAAACGGTTTGTTTATTACCTGTGGTGGAAGTTGTCGGGCATTGGGACCTGGAAATGGAGTTGTTCGTTCCTTTTCCTCATTTGGATTCATCATTTTTGCTTAAAAACCAAAACAATCTTAAAAAAATTTGACTGAAATTTTTAGGTTAGAGTTAACATTGACAGCTACGTTCCTGCACCAGGAATGAATCTCATCAATAAATATTAACATACTCGTAGATATTAAATACGAATGATGTGAAAAAGGACACGTAGATACTAATTATGTCGTAGCGCAGTTCGGATAAAAATATAAACGAACACACCATATAACATACCTAATCCTAGGATTTAAGTATGGATCGACTGCAACCAGTAAAACGTTTATTTAAAGCACCTGCCGATAATATAAAATTTTGAATACAGTAACCATGGATATTTACTAATTTTATATAATTGTGACTTTGACATTCATTTTTTACCTCTAATGTCTTTTTTTCGAACTGTCACAAAATTTTTGTGCAAGATGTCTAAAGTCAAGTGCAAGAAATGCGAAGAAAAATGTGGGAAAGGCAGAGCTAGTCCCGAAGTGCTCATGCAATTAGAGACTGGCTACGATAAACTCATAAAATCCGACTCCACTTCTATGCTTAAAAGATTTTTAACTAAAGAATTATTTGATAAGTTAAAGTACAAAAAAACAAGTTTTGGGTCCACTTTGCTGGACTGTATTCAATCAGGTTAATATATATGTTGTAGGTGTATTAATCCCGCAACCGTATTTAAAATAAAACCTGGGCCAAGCAGTTGTGGCACCGTTTTAAGATTCTATTCACAAATAAATGTGCATTCACCATTCCGTCAAAAGAAAAGCAAGATACTGTCATCCATAAAAAAATCGGGTAGTATGGGGGTATACAAATGTCTTTTTTAAAGTCTTTTTGAGTCTTGTAACTCTATATAATTTGACACGAATTGGGATTGCAGACAAAATTTAATTTTAATCAAATTTAACGGTCTTCAGATTTCAATGTGTGAACAAATATGACTTCCAGCAGTGAATTATAATAAATAAACACTAACCACAACTAACCTGCTTACTTTTTAATACATTTTTCTTTGGTTATAAAAGCACCTAAATATTAAATTATTATTATGTAGGTCTGGAGAATCTAGATTCGGGCATTGGAGTCTACGCCGCCGATCCAGAATGCTATCAAGTATTTGCAGATCTTTTCGATCCTATAATAGAAGAATACCACAACGTTAAAAGAACCGATAAACAACCACCTACTGATTGGGGACCTGCCAATGCTTTGGGGAATGTAGACCCAAAGAACGAATACGTTGTTTCAACAAGAGTAAGATGCTGTAGAACCATTAAGGGATATCCTTTTAATCCTTGCATGACTGAAGATAACTACAGGGATATTGAAAATCAGATGCAAGCTATATTTAAGGATATGCCTGGCGATTTAAAAGGAACGTACAACCCTCTGACGGAGATGCCAAAGGACGTTCAGCAAAAATTAATTGATGATCACTACTTGTTCAAAGAAGGTGATCGATTTTTACAATCTGCAAATGCTTGTCGTTTCTGGCCGACTGGCAGAGGAATTTTCTTTAATACCAATAAAACTTTTTTAATGTGGGTTTGCGAGGAAGATCACTTGAGAATCATGAGCATGCAACCTGGCGAAATGTAGGAGAGGTCTACAAAGATTGGTGACTGCTTGAACGAAATACAGAAAAAGTTAACTTTGTTACTGACGAAAGGTTTGATATCTTACCTTTTGTCCAACCAACTTGGGTAAGTATAAAACAAAACCTTTAAATGTATAATTTTATCCTAATTATTATTCCTATTAGATAAAGTGCATAACCATAACCATAAAATTAAAACTTATATTTAAAGTTTTAGTTATTATAATAAATAAATTAGTAGTAAAAAAATATTTATCCACATGTTTTTAAAAGAAAAAAAAAACGCTCAAATAAATAAAATCCATCAAATTATTACATTACACATTTATATGCTTTATGTAGAGAACCTGCGTAATAACTAGTGGCGCCTCTCTCGTTAGTTTTGTAAGTTTGTACGTGAGGACGACATGTATTTCAATACTGACTTACGAATCATGTAATTTTTTCTTAATTACTCTTTGTAATCTTTACTTTAATACATAAATATATTACAGTAACTTATTGAAACAATAAATATTAAGAAAGTTATAATAAGGAGATTATGAGTGAAAAACCGTTAAAAACAAGCCAAGATCTGGTAACACCGGTTGTTGTGTTGTAATACTTACAGTAAAATTGAGTCAAATATAAAATTTTATTCATTTTGCGTTTTTATCAAAAATATAGAGAATAAAATTTCCTATGAAGTGACATATTTTGAGGTTGAGAACACTTTTTTTTGAAAAATAAAAAATAAATACAAAAATCGAATAAATCTATTTTTTTAAATTGTAATTTTCATATTTTTTAGGTTGTTGTCCACAACTTTTTTCTGACGCAATTTTTAAAATGAGCCTAGCTGGATGTAGTTTCATTAAAATTAGACAGATATATGATTTTTGAATTATACAAAATTTTATCAGTTTTTTTAAGTTGTGTCAAAAAGAGGAGGAGTAAAATGAACTGCAACGTTAACACGGTTTTATTATTTCAAATGTTTAATTGACCCTAAAATCTTAAAAAACCGCGAAGTGCTACCATTTAAAGAAGTGCATTTTTAAGATAAGGGTGAATTTTTAAATAGACCTTAACACAAAAGTTATTAAATGTAGAGCCTTCTAAAAGAAAAAAAAAAAACAAAAAGATATTCAAAAACGAAGAAAAAAAAACGAAAAACGCATTTTTTTTTTAATTTAAACCTCATAAAGTTTTTTCACACGAATTTAGGTATAGGTATTGCTTTACAAAAAAAAAACAGTTATCATGTACTATAAAATGGTTTTTGTAAAAGTCTTTAGGATTTGTAGTAATCGAGATATAATTTCCAAAGCTACTTTTATCGTTTTTTTTTATTTTTAATGGTTTACAAGAATTATAATTAATTTAGAATTACATTAAGTGTATTGTCAAAATGTTTAATACTAGTTTGACGTATAACTTGAGCTTTTATTAAACTATTTAGTCTTTTGACTAAACTCAAACCTTGTTCTTTATAAGTACAAGGTTTAATGTTTGCATATTTCATTTACATAATTAATTAAAAATTACTATAGCAATCAGTATAAAATTCAATTTTTCTCACATACTAAATGCTAAATTTTGCCACCATGAGCGCAAAGTGGATAGATAGA
Source organism: Listronotus oregonensis (assembly GCA_019359885.1). Classification (NCBI taxonomy): domain Eukaryota; kingdom Metazoa; phylum Arthropoda; class Insecta; order Coleoptera; family Curculionidae; genus Listronotus; species Listronotus oregonensis. Next base: position 14,821 of record JAHBCN010015234.1, read on the forward strand.
TAGAAAATAGATAGACATACATTTATTTGACAACGACATTTACATTTTTGTTGCAGTCAAAAAGTCACCAAAAGTAACCATAAATAAAATTTAAAGGTATATATAATATAAGGATAATAACAAGGTCACGAGTTTTCAAAAGCTTGTCGCGAGATTTACCTGTGTAGATAAACCAGAATACAATAGTAACTTGATTTGACATAAGTAATTTTAAGAAAAAGTTATATTTTGTTTTATAAAATAGGTAAATTCTCAGACACGCTTTAATGTCATATAAATTGTGTAATGTAATGTGTTATATTTAATTTACAGTTTATTTTCTTCTTTAAAAAACATGTAAATAAAAGCTTTTTTTTAATATTTTTTTAATTAATTTTTTAAATAATTGTTTATTTCATTTAATGTGTCATTGTTGCATGGTCGTTTGCCTATTAAATTAGTATAGTCTAGTTCTTCAATAAGATAAAACCTCTTAGTGATTGGACTCTACTTAAGGCACGTAAGCCTGACCGGCAGCAAGATCTTTGGGCCTAAATAGATAAGACCGACAGTACTACTGTGTTACCCTTTATTTTATGTACTGTGCAACCACAGCATAATATTAAAAAACATAGTCCTCCATTTTGCGAGTCCGCCATATTTGATTTTGAGTGACGTTAATTTTTTTTTCGTATTACTCTCAAAAAACCCTTTTTACTCCATACTCCATCAGGGGAGTGCAAAAAAAATCCCTTTTCCCGCATCGTCTGTGAAATGAGATATTATCAATCAAATTGTGCATAATTCAATTGTCGATAATGTCATGTATGAAAGCCATGCCATTCATTTTCGAAATATCTCAAAAAAAGTTTTTATTTTTAAAAACTAATTAATTAAAATTAGAAAAATTAAAATTTTAAAAAATTTTAAAAACCCTGAATTTTTTATCGTTTTGTTAAAAAGAAAAATTTTATTTTTAAAAGTTTCTAATCATTTTTAAAATTGAAAAAAATTCCCCTAATTTTATTCTTTTTTAAATTTTATAAAAATTTTAAATAAGTGTGGAAAAGTGTAAAATAGTGTAAAATTTTGAATAAAAACGTATGTTTTGTGTACGTCCCTAAAAAATAATATTTTTAAATTTGTGATCCATTCCAGAATGCTACATCACGAATTGAACTAAAACCTCCGGCCCGTTCACAATATTTTTTGTTAGAAAAAGATTGGGGGAGGGGCGGTGGATGGAAGGAAAAATATAAGATTTCATCTCAATATCGATTTGACCTGTGGGGGGGGGTTTACTTGCTATAAAGGGGATACTTTTTTCTACGACGTCTTGAGTAAACTACCTTTAAAAAATTAAATCGTCCATTTTTCGGGAAAATCAGTTTTTCAACTTTAAAAAGGGGACAAGTTATTAATTTTTTAAAGAGTTATCAATTTTAAGGGGGTTTTCCGACTTTTTCTGCGAAAAAAGCACCAATAAGGGTCAGGAAAAACCCTTTTTTTGTTTTTCGACTCTATTGAGAGCGTCGGGATTATATCAAAATTTAATTGAAATTTTTGACTCCCAAAAAAAAAAATGGCTATTTTTATCAGTTTTTTTATATAAAAAAACTAATTTTTGTAGGTTTTGGTTTTTTAAAGGGTCTATGTATTTTTATTTCAAAAAGCTTCTATTTTGCTGTAAACTGTATTATAACTGCTTAAAATTCAGTTGCAAAAAAGACCCGAAAAACATAAACAAACATAAATAAAACTTTAAAAAAATTGGTTTCCAATTTATTCTACAGTATTATTATTTTTACAAAATGTTTGTTATTTTCAATAAACTATAACTAAACAAGGTTATTCTAAAAAAATCAAATTTTTTTATTAGATTTTATACATCTTGCACTGTAAAATAACTAACACAATAACAAAACATTATACTATATAAAATAAATGAATACAAAATTGAAAAAACGTTTACTTTAAAATATTGTTTTAAAATTAGCCTAATCAATAAAAAAAAAGGGGAAAAAAATTTAAAAAAAATTCCGATCATAGAGAATTTTTGTAAAACCCTTTATTGTTGCCCTACAATATATTCTAAAAAGTACCCTGGATTTGAACCTTGTTTTTTGTTTTGGGGGTGAAATGGGGAAAATTATTTTTTCCGGATATATCTAAAATTATTAAAATTTTAAGGAACCTAATTATATAAAAAATTTTTAAAATAAAATTTTAAAAAAAAAGGTTCTTAGAATTTTTTGTAGAATTTTTTTTTTTATTTCTCACACAACCCTGGTGTAGGGGTTCAATAGACGGGGGGTTTTAAACCCCAGCTTTACCTAACCTAATGAACTAATGCCTTTGAATATGCCTGTATTTTTAAAAAAAACGAATTCTTCAAAAAATAAATTTTTATGTAGAATTTTTATTGCTAAAATTTTCCTTTTTTAACTTTTTTAAAAAAAAAATTGTTCATTTTTGAGAAAAAACAAAAATATATTTTTCCCCCGCTTTTTCCCCCCCCCCAAAGGGAAAACCCTTTTTCGGGGTTTTTTTAAAAGGAAAACCCCAAAAACAAAGATCTCTAAAAAACCCTTTTTGGGGTGGAATTTGTTTGAAGTCGGAATGTTCACTTATTGGGCAAAGCCTTTTTGCCAAATTAGTTTTCTGACTTATGTTGTAATGTATGGAATTAATACAAAAAAATTTTTAACACGGAAATTACAGAATAAAAAAAAAAAGATTCAATTGGTTACCCAAAAAATTTCCGGTTTTTCTTTCAACACCTTTTCCCCTATTGACTTTGGGGGCCTTTGATCGTTGATTCCCCCCAAAACCGGATCCAACCTATACCACATCGCTTTTTTGGTATTGTAAACCTTCTGCTGTTTTGTTCTGGATAGGAGAGACCATACATATTGACATACCTCTGTTTTACTTTTTCCTAATAGTCCGGGGGAAAAAAAAATCCCTTTGAAAAATCACGGGTCGAAATTTGGGCAAGTCGATACGAATTTTCCAGTTTGAACCCATTCTAATGGAAGATGGGGAAAAATATTGTCGTCAAAATTCCAGTTGTTTTTTGTCGATGGCAACCCAACGCGGGGAAAAAAATCATCGTCAGGTTAATAACTCACTTGACCGGTCGGGGGGAAATAGATAAAAGGGGGCCCCAAAAAAACTATTAAAAAACCCCAGAGGTACTGATGAACTTAATGTCGGGGCCAACATTATTGCACTTATATGATATTTTTGACGTTTTTTTACTTAGTTTACACTGAGGGGAAAAAAAGGGCGTAAATTGAAAAATGGCCCCTTTTATGTTTGGTTTATATAGATCCCAAATTACAAAAGAAAAACGTTGGAATTTAAAATAAATTTTGCAAGCCTACTATGAAACATTAAAAAACAGATAGATTATAAAAGCTTCTGCTAAGGGGGGGTTTCCCCCTAAAGGGGAAGATTTTTAATTGGTAAAAAAAATAATTTAAAACTACAATATTAAGGACTAAATTTTTTTATACCTTTGTTGTTCCGTTCACCTTCGTTTTTAAAAATTCTTTAAGTTTTTTTTAAAGGGGTTTTTTTTTTCCCCCTTTTCCCGGGTTTCAAAGGGGGATATCAAGATTTTTTGGGGCCCCCTGGGGAAAAATTTTTTGGCGGATTTTTACACATTTCCCCCCGTATAGGGGGCCCCAAAATTTTTCCCCCCTATCCCCTTATAATTCAATACCCTAGTTCACAAGCATAAATTTTTAAAAATTTTTTTTTCTATAAAATTTAACTTTATGATTTGTGCACTATGGTCCTAATTAAATATTTTCCACCCAAAAAATAGCTAAAAATACACAAGTTTTATGGTTTAAACTTACACAATTTTTTTTTTTTTCCTGTGATTCTAGACTACGGTCTCAGTAGTTTTAAATACTAGTCTTAAGCAAAAATAATTAACAAAATATTTTTTTTTTTTAAACCCAAAGCAAAATTTAAAATTAACGTATTTACACTAAAAATTTACATTTCACCAATAGCCCGGGGGGGGCCCCCCGCACACCATAACTGTAACCATTCCGATCAATTTGAAACTTTGACTAAAAAAAAATTTAAATTTTTTTTATTTTTTAAAAAAAAACTTTATCGGTGTTATATCCGGGGGCCTTTTAAAAAATTTTTTTTTTTCGAAAAAATCAAATTAAATTTATAAAAAAAGACATTGCGGGGGGCTCCCGGGTACAAGGTTGGAGTGGGGTAGAAAAATAGCCAAAATAGCACCACTTAATTAATGGACCCCCAATGGAATATAATCTTTTTTTGAGAAAAAGGGATCACAACAAATTTAAAGCCCATTATAAGAGAATAGAAAAAGTGTGAAACGTTCCAATATTATGTATCTAAAATATTAATTTTTTTTTAAGTTTTTATAAAAATTTTCGTTAAAAAATAGATAATAATGTTCCAGAAACTTTCGTGGCCAAAAAAAAAATTTCATCTTTGTTTCTGTAATTTTAAAAAACCTTATATAAATTTGGTTATTTCTCGGAATAATTTTTTTTGTATTTGACCATATGAGTAAATTTCAACAAATTTAATATTAAAAACATTTCAGTATAAACAAACAAAACTATTTACCCTGATTTTTTTTAATTTTATTGATATCATAAGACACCCGTCGATTATCACAATATTAGGCTTCGAAAGAAAAATTTTAGGGGAAATGACAAACGTTTATAACAACATTTTTTTTGTTAACATTAAAAAATTGGAAACATTACAGAAATAATAACTAACTAAAATCTTTAAGAAATATAATTAGTTTAAACAAAATTCAAACTGAATTTTGGAAAAATTTCAAGGTTTTTTTATAATTACTAATGTGGTTAATTTCTTTTTTGTTTTTTAAATAAATTTAAAAACCCTCCCAAGCTTTTAGAATTTTTTTTTTTCTAAATTAATAAAAAAATACGCTTTTTCAATGAAATATAAAAGGGGCTTTAAAAACCCCCTTGTTTGAATCGGCGAGAGGGAAAACACCATAGAAAAAATAAATAGCAAAATAAACTATCAAAATATTTTTTCTTTTTATTATGGAAAAATTGCTAATGTTTATTGTTATGAACATCCCCAAAATTAAAAACATATTTTTAGTAAAAATAACGTTAATACCAATTTTAAATTACCAGGGGACATATTAAAAATATTTTTAAAAATTTTTATACTCTAAGATACGAATTAAGGACGACCTTCACCCACCAAACCGGATAAAAATCTCGAAAAACCTAGTTTTTCAATAACGCCCTCTAGTTGGTAAACTGCAAACAAGCCACACCAAAAAAGCCATTAAAAAGAGCTTTAAATTTTCTTTCAAACGGAACATAAACCTTTTTCGAAAAAAATGTAGGAGGTGGAGCCATTTCAAAGTTGCATTATTTATCATTTTCCCCCACCCTTATTATGGAAATGACAAAAGGTTCTTACCTGATGCAGAATTGGTTAGATTTTTTTCCCATTTATAAAAAATTGTAAAAAGGGAAAATAGAAATTTTTGGGAAAAAAAAATGGGTTTTTAATTTCCGTTGCGGTTCGCCATCTCGCGGGGGTTTTAAACAAAAATATTTTCCAGCTATTTTTTTTGGTCATTTTTGTAAAATTTTTTCTTTAACGATTGCGATATATAGTTTCAGATACAGCCAGCGCCCTTTCTTTTGGGGCACCGGAAAATTAATAATCTATATTATTTAATATTTAAAAAAAACCCAATGCAAATTTAATAATATTTTTTTTAACCCTTGGGAAATTTAAAAAACAAAATTTTTTACAATGCTTAAAGCCCCGTAAAAAACTTATTTATACAATTTATTTATTTTGCGTAAATAAATATACGGGTGATTCCCAAGTTAGGCATTTTTTTAAATGTGTATAAAAATCGTTAAAATAAGCAACTTTATAAAATAAATTTTTTAAAAAAAACAAATTTTATTTAAAAGTGTGTTTAGTGGGGGCCTGGCATAAAAAAAAATAGTTTATTTTTTTTTCCCTTTTTTTTGTCTTGTTAATACAGTATGAGTCACATTGCTTTAAGGTACAGGCGAGGTTAATTTTAATTTTAAATTGTTAAATTGCGAAAATAGCACAATTCAAAAAAAAAAAAAATTGTCCTCATTTATGGAGAGTGTCGTTAATCTGCAAACGTTGTTCAAAATTTACGCGAGACGGTTTCCCGCGGATCATTTTGGACCCCAAATACTGGTAATTGCATGCAGGGCGGTTTTTAAAATGTGGACAACATTGGGGAAAATCCCTTCAAGTGTCCGAACAATACAGCCCGAAGACTTCTTTGGGGGGTGGCAACTTACTTAAGACAAGGAAAACTAAAAAATGTATGTTTCCCTATTTTTTTCTTTTAAAAAAATTAATTAAAAAAAATTTTTTATTTTAATGATTCATATACATTAAAAAAAAAGTCAACGGAATCACCCCTTTTTAAACTTGTGCCTGTAA
>JAHBCN010015235.1:0-21172 GCA_019359885.1 Listronotus oregonensis
GTTTTATTCAAAAATGAAAAGTTTTCCCGCTATTTGACTTTGAATCAAATTTAGCATTTGACAAAAAAAGCTAACCATTAACAAGCCGTAGCTAGGTCCGTATTGGTTGTAGAGAATTATAGAAGGAGTTTTTGTTTTTAAAACTAAAATTTTTACTCTTTTTTTTTTTTGATAAAATGCATTTTTTTCAGATTATTCGCAAAAACCCCCTTAAAAACGTCATTATTTTGTCGAAAAACTGTTACTTTCAATCGCGAATAACTTAAAAATTTTTTTACAAATAAAATATATAAAATTTTTACTTTAAATTATTTTTTTTATCAATTTCTTTAAAAAAAATGTTAAAATTTCCACCCAGATGGGGGGGGAAACTCCCCCAGGATATAAGCGCTGCTCGGTATGTTTAAAATTTAATTCTTGGGTTATTCCCTACCTTCTGTGAAAATTTCAGGTAAATTTATGCAAGGGAAAAAAAATGCAAGCCAAAATGCTTAATTTTCTGTACTATTTAATTAACATTTGACTTATTTATAATAAAGCTCTGTATAACAATCTAAAACGATAAGATTTATTCAAAACGATCTGGGACAAAATTAAAAAAAAAATGTGGATCAGTGGGGGCCCCATTGGGTCTTTTGGGAATGACCTCCCAATATTTTGACTAATTTTTCCCGACAAAAACATATTAATGATATAAAAAAAAAATATATTTTTATATATTTTTTAAATTTTTTAAATTTCCCTTTATTATTCTAAGCATATAAATTTTCGTTGACCGATTCTGGATTCCACAAGCTTGCAAAAACCCGGGCTCCCAGCCTGCTTACCGTATTGTTTAAACGGATCAAGTCAGTTTTCCCCAAACTAATTTACGATTGGGCGATTTCGGCTGTTTTCCCGAAGAGTGTAATCGCATGGTATGGTAACCCGCGAAGCGAAAAATTGCATTTTTCGGGTGTTTTTTGTTATTCATCTATTTTTGAATTTTCTTTCTTGTTTTTCTTTGGAGTAAACATCTTTAAAATAAAATGCCTAAAATTGAATCCTTCAGTAATTTTTTTTTAACAAAAAACCAGTTAGGCCATATGCATTTGTTTTTAACTTGACCTCCCGAAAGATTGACCAGAGCCGCTACTGGTGTGGATTTATTTTTTTTCTTTAAATAAGCATGTGTCCCCCAAAAAAACCTTCTTCTTTTTTCTTTTTTGCTCTTATATCGTTATAGTAAACTTGGTGTCGGTAATGGATAAAATGACCTAGTAAAAAAAATACCGGTGTTGTATTCTAAAGTGTGACATTTTTTTATTTTTAAAATCTTATGTGTGTTCGTTTAATATTTATTATTTTTTCCTAATATGTTTTGTGCTTTTATTAACAATAAAACGTATTGTTCATTCAATAAATGTGTTGAAATCTAACTCCCCTCCTTGCTTGATTAGCCCCAATTTTTTAAAAGTTTTAAATCTCGTAATGAAACCTAATTATTGCCTAATAATTAAGTCAAGGGAAAAATTATATAATATCAACTATTCTGTCACACCTTGCCCTAATTCAAAACAATGAATAATTGCATTTTGTTTTGATTTCTTTTTATGATTTTATAATATTCTAATCAACCGGTCAGTTCTGGAAGGACATTAATGTATAATAATTACTAATGCAGTACAAAGAAAAAATATAAAGATATAGATGGGAAAAAATATATTATGGATTTACAAGGTGTTACAAATTTGGGTTAATTTAAGAAAACTCAGAAACCATAAAAGATAGAAAGTTAGTGTGTATTTTCGAATTTGTTCGTATACGAAAAGGCCAAGGGGTTTACATTTTTTTTTTTCCGACATATTTTCAGCTGTTTTTAAAGGTTTTTTTGGTTTGTTATCCATAGCAATAAATTATTTAAAATTTTTTTTGGGGGAAAAAATAAACTACCAATATTAGATAAAGAAACTTTCTTTCTATAAATATATACGAACTGGAAAAAGATAAATATAAATTTCCTCCTGGAAATATTCCGACGTTTTTTTTGACTACCTCTCCTTAAAAAAAAGATTATAATAACAACTGTATTAAAAGACTTTTAGACCCACTAAAACAAAAAACAATAAACAAAAATTATTTATACAGTCGGTCTAAAACCTACAATAAAGTTGAATCAGCTATATGTTTCGAACAGAAAAAATTCCCACACTAAAAAGTAGCAGGGTTTTAAAAAGAATTGTTTGCAATTTGAAGCACTGGATTTTTAAACAAATTGATAAAAAAATTTATTCTCGTTACTGATTCACCCCCCTTAGTCGTAAATACAATCATATTCTCTACACACCCCTTTATTAAGATTTACAACAAACTGGAAAGAATATACATAAAAAAAAAAAGAGGCAATTTTATGTGGTTCCTAGTCTCTGGCAAACCAGGAAATGAAAAAATAGATAATCTGGCAAAAAAATTTAAAACAAATCAATCATATAGAAATAAAAAGATTTCTGGAACCGTGACCCCAAGGTTAATTTTCACCCCAAAATTTTTAAAAGGGAAAACAACAAAAATTGGGCCCCGGACAGGCAATAAATTACAAAAATTAAAAAAACCCCTTTTTTAAAAAAAAAAAAAAAAAACCCCCCCGGGAAAATTACTTGCACTCGTGGGGGGCTGCGCGTAGGACCCCTATTAATACACAAATATATTTTTAAAAAACCCGACCCTTGTATGTCTAACATCAACACATAGTTGACGTTAAACACATTTTTAATAAATGTAATAAATATGCCAAACATTTAAAGACCCCGGACACATGGACATCGAAAAAAAATTTAAAAAAGATAATCTATCATTTAATAATAATAATAATAATAATAATAATAATAATAATAATAATAATAATAATAATAATAATAATAAATAATAATAATAAAAAAGATAAGAATAATAATAGTAATAATAATAATAATAGGATAAGACAATTATGACGGATGTAAAATTTGGGGAGCACAATAGGCCTGATATTACTTAACCCAAAAAAAAAGAAAGGTCCCCCTATCTTTTTTGATATATCGATCCCTACGGTTCCAATATTGATAAGAAAATCAATGAAAAATAACAAGTGGGGGTTTGCGTGGGGAAGTCAGTCAACTGTGGCAAATGCAACAGGTCAAAAATAGTCCTCTTATTCTATCGACAATGGGATTAATTCCAAAATTTTAAAGAGAATTTTAAAAAAATTGGAATCCCGAAAATACTTACCAAAAATAAAACCCCGGTGGTCCTTGATGCCTCAAATATAGAAAAGGTCGTTTGGGGGAAAAAGACTTCCCTAACGGGTTTTTTTTCTTAAAAAAACCAAACCCCAGTTATAATTTCCCGAAAGGAGACAAAAAAAAAAATAATAATAATAATAATAATAATAATAATAACAATAATAATAATAAAAAAAATAATGTGGGGCCACCGGGACAATGCGATTTTTGTTCCTGGTGCCCCCGAAAACGAAAAACCCCAAACAAGACGGTACTGCCAGCGCCCCAAAAGGGGGTTGCGGGTACCAACAGCAACCACAAAAAGGCCTTAAACCGGTCCGGTAGCCTATTAAACCGGTAACCGCCGGACTCGGGGGGGTGACACCCCCCAAAGGGGTCCGGATCCCCTTGTCACGAAACGTGATGAGCAACCCCCCAACAATCCACCCCGTTCGGATGGGGGTGCAGGGGGGGGTTGGAGGAGCAAGGGGGCCGGACCCCTTTTTAAACGGCCGGAATGGACATGGACGCTTCATGTGGACGGACGAACTGATGGATGCATATACTTCAGCCCCCACCGGGGGGGCTACATGAGACGAATGCATGCCGCGGGGTTGTGCTAAAACCCCCTGAATTACCCATCCCCCCGAACAGCGTTTGGGGAGTTTTGTAGTTTTTTTTCCCCCGGTTTTTATGTTAGAACTCCCAAAAACAGGAGCCACCAAAAGGACCCGGAACCTCCCCAGGATCCAGAAAAAATCAGCCTGCGGTGGGATATAAAAAACGAATCGCTCCGGGAACGCCGATAATGAATTAACAGAAAGACTTGAAACATCAATCCCCAAACCTACATTAAAGCCTAAAATTTTCGCAAAAGGGGGCCAATGCACTTCGGGGCCCAACCAGAACATACAGATATTTTGGGCCCTTTAAAAAACGCTGTTTAGGGGGCTGCAAAACCCCAACTTTTCCCAAAACAACCCCCAAAACAGTTTCCCAAAAAACCTTAACAGACGTGTGTTCCCCTCATCATCAAACAGCGTTGCCTGGACCGCATACGATCCTTGGGTGTTATAAAAAAGCTTAAAAAAAAAAAGGCTAGGGGATAAGAGACACAAAAAAAATTCGTAACTAGGCCCTCAACTTTCTCCAGACTCAACACCAACTTTTAAAATCCGCCATAAACAAATGTCTGGAACAGTTCTGGAAGGATGTTTACGAATCTAAAAAACCAAAAACCCCAGATACTCCCCTTGACTAACTTTTAGAGGGGCCATTTGTGGACAAAAGGGTTTACCAGCATGAAGTGCGCCAATCACGCCGGAGGAGGTGAAAAGTGCCCCCCGATGGTTTGAAACTATTCTGCACCTGGTCCCCGGTTGGGGGTCAACAACTTTGGTGGGAGAAATTTCCCAGTTTTACATCCACTTTATCCAGAATCTTTTTTTCTTGGCTCAACAGGGACACGCCAATTCCTGGGTGGTTTTTGAACCGAACCATATTGATACCAAAAAAAAAGGGGGTTTAAAAAAACCCCCAAAAAATAGACCGATCACTTGCCTCAATACTTGCTACAAGGCTTTCACCAAAATTTTATATTCAGGGGAAAAGGTGCAGTTGATCCCATACTCTCTGATGTGGGGGGCAACCCCGGGGGAAAAAAAAGGGGAACAATGGTTCCAAAAAAAAACCTTGCTTAAAGATCTTAAAAGGGTTCCCCCCTTTAAACCCAATTCGTGCATTGAGCGACGATTACTTTGGAAATCAAGGTTCTCTATAACATCTGGAGCACAAAAATTATTACCGAACCCAAACTTTAAAAAGGGGGGTATTTAAAAGGGGGGGGCCCCCGCCTTTTTCTTTTTTTGTTTTTCGCTGCTTCCCGTGTCCGTGCCCCCTTCAAAAAACACGCGGTTTTTGGGGAAACCCCCGGAAGACGTGAGCAAAAAGGAACCCCCTCTTTTTATATGGATGACCTAAAACTGTACGCAACTAGAAAAACGGACCTAAAAACAGTCTTTAAAAAAGGTTCCCCCGAATACACCAGAATTTGGGGAAAGGCGTTGGCCCCCGACAAAATTTCCCCAAAAATAGCTAAAAAAGGGGCCCGGGTTTGGAAACGATTTGAAGCTGACCAGCTTGCCTTTTGCGCGCTACCCCCCTCTACAAAACAACGAGAATTATCGTTTTGGGGAAACGACCAAAAACCCGGGCTCAAGATGTTAGAGCGGGGAAAACCACTTAGGGGGCAATTACAGGGGGCGTTTCCCGGGAAGGGGAACCCCAACTACCCCGGGAAAAAATAAGGTCCTTGCTACCAACTGCAAAAAGGGGCCTGTTTGCTTTTTTCCGGGGTTTTAAATGGCCCGGGGAGGAACTGCGCGAGCTGGACGCCCCGCACACAAAAAATGCATCTTCACCGTAGCATCCCCCCCGCGCCCCATCAACACCCCCTATTTACCCCCCCACGCCCCCAGGAGGTCGTGGGCCCTTTTAAACTTAGACCCCCAAATCCTGAACCATACAAAACGACACGAAGCGCCCCGGGCCCCCGTTTTCGGCGGGTTTTTTTCCATACAGTTACACTGAAAAAAAAGTACACAAATAGCATAGTGGGGGTTTTTTTGAATACAAAAAAAAAAATTACAATTTTTGGGGAAAAATTTTGTAGGGCTTTTTGTAAATTTTGTTTTTCTTGGAGACAGGCTTACTTTCCGATCACGAAAAATCTATGTATAATTTTGTGTGGGGCTAAAATAATGAAAAAATATTTTTTTTTAAAATTCTTTCCCCAAATTTTTTTTGGGGTACTAATGATTAAACTCATGGGGGGTTTTTTTTGGTCAAATTTTTTTTGGGTAACCTTTTTTTAAAATATTGTTTTCTACGCTGAAATGTTTTTACGTTGTTTTACTTTTTAATTTTTTTTAACTTTTTTTTTTGTCTTTTAAACCCTTTTTTTTATTTTTTTGTTTGTAATATGTTTTTAATACTATTTTCTTTTCTTAAAAAGTGATTGTGTATAAGCACCAATAAATAATAATAATAATAATATATATATATATATATATATATATATATATATATTAAATAATAATAAAAAAAATTTAATATTATATTAATAATATTATTTTATAATAAAATAAAATATTAATATTATATATTTTAAAAATATATATAAAAAATATATTAATAATATAATAAAAAAAAAATATATTATATTATATTATATCAATATATATATATATATTATATAATAAAATTATAAAATATTATATTTTTTTAATAAAATATATATATATATATATATATATATATATATATATATATATATATATATATAAATTGTTTAAAAAAAAAAAATATGCCCATATATTTATTTTTCGCTTATATGATATATTGCTGGAAGTTGGGGTTGCGTTAAACTAAAGTATTTTTCTATTTGATTTTGCGGGCCCCAATTAAATGGTGAAAAATACTGTTTTGAATTATTGTGATTAAAAATAAAACTAGTTGGGGGGCCCCAGTTGTAAAAAAATTTTTATTGGTTTTCCCCAAAAAGTAGTTTATTTGTATAAAGACAAAAAATTTTTTTTAAAAACATTTTTAAAACTTTTTTTTAAAAAAAAGAAAAGTAAAGGGGGAAAACTATCTCAAAAAAATTTTAAAAAAAACCCCAAAAACATAGAAACACTAAATTAATACTTGTGAGATTTTTAAAAAAATCCTATCTTAAAATTTTTCCTAAAAAACTGGGGTTAAAATATGGGAAAAAGAATGTTTTTCCTTTTGGTTTTTTTTTTTTTCCGTACATCTCTTTCCCCCCTATTTGAATATTTTAATGTGTAAAACATTTTAAACCTTATAAATAATTTTATAACATAATCAAAGGGGGAAAGGGGGGTAAAAGGGATGTTAAAATTAATTTTTTTTTTTTTCACTAAAATACTTGTGGGATTTCCCCGATCCGTTAAAAGCGAAAAAAATTTTACGTAATTTTTTTCTAATTTATAAATAAAAAAAATAAATTGTTTATTAAATTCCCTTAAAAACCACCAAAAACACTATTATCTCTATCATAGGGTTTAAAAATATGAAAACAGAAAAAACTCCCCCTTTTGTTCATATTCTTTTGAAAATCGTGAACTTTTTCCCCCATTATGTATGTTAAAGCTTTCCTTATCAAATATCCAAAACTTAAATGCTTAAAAAATTTTGCTGCTTATCTTCTTTTATAATCATAGTCAGCCCCCAGCTCCCCCCTTTTTTTCATAATGTTTCATCGGGGGCTATCTTCATTTTTCAATGTTTTGGTTTTTTTCGTTTAACGGTTTCACCCCGATCTTTTTTTCAATTCATTAATTTGTATGAAGATATTTTTTTACAAAAAAATTTTTTTGGAAAAACTCTTTGGAACTAAGGAATTTGGGGTTTCATTTTTCCTCCTTGCCTAAAAACCCAAAAAAATTTTTTGGCAGTTTGTATTAACCCTTTTTTTTTAAGATTTTAAAAAAAACGCATTTGGGAAATTTTTTCCCCCAAAGTTTTTTTTTCTATTATTAGTGACTATCCAAGCAGTGATAAATTTGCATTTGGAAGAAATATCCTGGCCATTTTTGTTGCATATTTTTTTTTTTTTAGAAAAAACAAATTTCACCAAAATAAGTTAACTGGTGTTCTGTTCCTTCAAAAGCTTTTTTTAAATTTGTTTGGGTTTTTTAATATCATTAAATTAAAAAAATATCAAATAAATTTTAAATTTTTTAAAAAATTTAGGGGACCCGGGCCTCTAATGGAATTTTTCCCCCAAACCTTAAATAAACGTTCATAGCCCCTTCAACTGTTCCACCATTGGTAGCTAAACTTACTTTCTTTTTTTTCAAAAATTTGGGGGGATAAATTTTAAAACCCTTTTTTTGGAGCTAATCTAAAAAAATTCCTGCTTTCTTTTTTTATAAAATGTTTCTAAAAAGCCAGGATTTTTTGGAATTAAAAAAAACCCAAAAAACATTATTGAAAAAGATTGTTTCTGGTTGCTTTAATTAAATGACAGGTATCAAAAAAAAAAAGTAGTGTTTTCCAAAACTTTTTTAAAATTCGGTATTATGGGGGGGTAACCCAAAAGGGGAATTTGCTAACTGAACAAAAATTTGACCCCATTCTTTTTGCTATACCATCAATAATTAACCAAAATTCATAAATTTTTTTCCCAAAATTCCTAAATTTCCCCGGTTCCAATTCATCGGCATGAAATTGTGATTTTACAAAAAAATAACCGGCTGTTTCCAGCTAGAATACACCCCCGCGCCATAATAACCAATGCGTTTTTGAGCAAATGAAGACGTTTTTTTTTTTCCATTGCCAATGTCGGGAAAACCCCCACATTTATCACGGCCAAGATAAAAAAGAGCCCCGGTTTTAACCCCAATTTCATCCAAACACAAAATACAATGGCGATCTTGCTCTAGCATTGTATTAGTTTAACCTTAATGGCGTTAAAAACCCCCCCTGATTTTGAAACCCCCCTTACTACAAGTTTTTCTGTAATCCGCTAAAAAGATCTTTTGGTTGGTAAATACAATATTTTTAAAAAACTTACCCCGCTCGGGGCCCCAAAAGTATAACGAGAAAAATTTTTTTTTATACTCCTTTGGGGGTATCTACGGGGTTGGTTTTTTACTCTTTCGTGGCACCCTGATTTTTGACTTTTTAAAAGGCGGTTTTTAAAAAATTTTTCTCCCTTTTTTTGGAAAAAGTCTTAAAGGGGCCCCTCTTTTTTTTTTTAAAAATTTTTTTTTTAATAGTTGGGGCCTTACCCCTTTTTTGTACGTTTAAGTTCCCCTCTTTTTTTTTGTTCCCCAAAGGCTTCCCCCTAGGTCAAACTACTTGGGTTTGGCATGATATTTTTTTTTGGAAAAAAGGTATGTTCCCCCTCTTCTATTAAATAAAAAAAATGTATTATTATTATAATTTTAAAAAAATTCTTTAAACCCCTTGGGCGGTTAGTTTTTGGTCAAACATAAAATTATATTTAAAGGGGGGAAAAAAACTTGAAAAAGCTCTTTAAAAAAAAATAAAGTTAAATAAAAGAAATTTTTTTTTTTTTTTCCCCTTTGCAAGTTAAAAGTAGACAAATTTTTTTTTTTTAAAGTTATTTTTTTATTATCGTTCCATCAATTTTTTTGAGAAACTATAGGTCTATACAAACTATCCTAGTTAAAAAATTAAAATAAAAAAGGGGGAAAATATTAAAACGGGAAAAATTAAAAAAAAATACCCCGAATGTTAAAACAAGGAATTAACTACAGCTGGTTTGGGCACCTGAGAAAAAAGTGCCCCAAAAAAATGCCTTTTTTTTACAATTCACAAGGTGGGGAAAAAACATACAAATATAATTGTATAACAAATTACCCCCCCCAAAAAAAATTGGAAGAGCATTTTTTTCTTTTTTTTTCTAATCTTAAAAAAATCTCCCCTATTTAGAAGTTGGAAAGTCAAAATCTAAAAAATTGTGAAACCAGCAGTGGTTTTTTAAAAAATTTTTTTTACCGATTTTTTTTTTTAAATGGAGTTTTAAAAAAAAGAAATAATAAAATTCCTCCCTGAAAAAGGTTTAAAAAACCCCTAGGGGGTATTTTGAGGGGGCAATCACCCCCCCCAAAAATATAAAATCATATTCAACTTAAAAACTGAAAAAATTAGTTTTTCAGGATATTCTAATAAGAAATAAATGTACAAAAAATCAACCACCCTTATCTAAGGGTAAAAAAACCCACTTATTAATAGGAAAAATTGAATGAAAACTTAAAAAAAACCGGGGGTATATTTATCCCCCAAAAATTAAAAAAATTTTTTTCCTAAATAAAAAAGGGGTTGATTATCATAATTTTTCATTTATTTCTTTTGGTTTTTTTTTAAAAAAATCCCATTTTTTTTAATTTTTTTAAAGGGAAAAAATTTTAAAAAATTTTGGGGGATTACCCCCTCATGGGGGTTGATTTACAATTTTTGGAAGGAGTGAATTATTTCATTTTTTAAAAAATTCAAAAAAAAAACCCCCCAAGAAAATAAGTTTTTTAAAGCACTGCTATTTTCCCCCAATTCTTCAGACTTAGTCACTTTTTTTAAACCCCCAACTAAAAAGGGATTTTTAAAAGTTTTCAAAAAAAAAAAAAAAAAAAGCTTATCCTAGTTTTTTTTTTCAAGTAATTTGCTATAAAATAAAACACTTGTATGTCTTTTTTTTTGCCTTTTGAATTGTGAAAAAAAAGGGGGTTTAACATTTTTTGGGGCCAACCTTACCCCTTTGCCAATTTTAAAAACTATTTTTTTTTTTAATTTTAAAAAAAAAAAAATGAACACAGTTTAAAAAAAAACCTAAAAATATTTATATAAAAATTACCTTAATTTATCGGGTTTTTTCTGCAACTTGGCTGCGGAGAGGGGGAAACCCCCTCTATATCTAAAATTAGGTACATAAAATTAATTAAAAAAAAAAAAAAAATATATCTATAAAAAACCTCTTATAAGGCTGATTATCTTAAAAATTTTTTGGGGTTTGTTTGGACCTTTTTGTGGGGAAAAAAATATTAAAACATAAATATTAGAAAAGGGTTTTGTTAAGTAAATTTTAAATGCAAAATTACTTGTGTATCAAAAACTTTCTCTGTCTATTTTTTTAAATTTATCCCCAAATAAATATATTTATATTTTTTTTAAAAAAAGTTCAGTAAATAAAAAAAAAAATTTCATACCTTGCACAAGGATTTCCTGATTTTTTTGCTGAAACCCGGGGGTGTATCCCCGGGACCCCAACTTTAATTTTGGGCAAGGGGCCTGATCCCCCGGAAAGGGGAAATACAGTTTTCTAAAATTTTAAAAAAATATTTTTTTTTCTCAAGATTTTACCTTTTTTTTGATAAATGATTTTTTTAAAAATAAAAATTTTTTATCAGTTTTTATATTTTTTAAAAAAAATACATTTTTGAAAAATGACATCCCTTTGACAAATTTTGGGCAACTTAGCTACTTTTATTAAACAAAATTTAATAAGGGACTTTTACAGACCTGTCATTCAATCTGTGGTTTTTTTTTGCTTTGGGAATACAACCCCGGCCTTTTCTGGTAAACCTTTTCTTACTTTTTTAAAATTGCAGCATTTTCATTGGTTAAAAATACCCCCAAAAAATAATATAAAAACCGTAGTTGGGTTTAAAAGGTTGGTTTAAAGTGACCCAAAAATTATACAAATTCATCTTTTTTTCTTGTTATCTTGACTTTTTTTCAAAATATCCTGAAAAAGGGGGGTTTATTTGGGGGGGGTTTAAAAATAACCCCAAAAACGGAATTGCTCAAATTTGACGATATTATTTTTTCCCCATTTTTAAAAAAAAAAGTCATAAAAAGGTTAAAAAAAAACAATAGTTCACCAAAAAAAAAAGGCCAAAAAAGGGGTTTTTTAATGGTTTTTACTGTTTTTTAAAAAATGTGGGGTTTAAATCATATCGTAAAAGTAGCCTTCAGCTAACCTTTTATTTAATCTGCACTTCATCTATCAGTTATATTTATTAATTTTCTTAAGAGAAAAAATTTAAATATGACGATTAAAAAAAACCCCCCTTTTTAAAAAACAAGGGGTAAACCCATATTATTATTTTTTTTACATACTATGTCCCGTACTACATATTCCGAGCCCTTACTATCAAGACAACCGTTTTAGCTCTTTTCCCAAATTCAGCTAGATGACAATGTCAGTTTTCGGGGATTATTTTTCATCTTTGGAAGCTCAAATTGCTTTGTCGCCCCCATTTTTTTTAAAAATTATCTAGAATATTTTTTAGACAAGGAAAAAAAAATTAAAAAAAGGTCTTTCCCCTCCTTTCCCCAATTAAATTAAGTTTTTTTTTCCCCTGCTCACAAAAATCTTGGGTGGCTCCATATTCCTTAATTTTCATCAGCATTTTTCCCCGTAAATGGCTAAACAAAGGGGGGGGAAAAGGGGGGAAAAAAATTTTTTCCCCAGAACCTTTAGCCCCTTTTTTCTTATGCCCCTTTAAAGTTTTTTCACATATTTTGTGATTTTTAAATTTAAAATTCGGGGCCCTTTTCAAGCAAGTCTTCCCTTTTTTAATTTCCCAAAATTATACATCAAAAAAACCCTTAGGCCTCTGGGGTTGAGCAATTACAAATTTTTCTAATCATCCTTTGGTTTTTTAATTTTAAAATTTAAAAGGACATAATTAACTTTTTTTAAATAATTTTTTTTAAAAAACGCATAAGTAAATAATTTTCAAAATTTAATTAAAATTTTTGGACATACCTAGATTCATTTTTTGGGAAAAAAACCAAATGTGTTATTCCTTTCCCCACGAGAATTACACAAAGTATAACAAAAATACCCCACTACTTTTCTTTCCTTATTTTATGAAAATTAATTTTTCTTTTATCAAAAAATTTAAACACAAAAACACAATAAAAAAAAACGTCGTCCCCCGAACGTAAACAAAATTATTTGTCGGGGGAAATTCAATTGGACTTTAAACATATACGGTAATGGACGACGTAGTATATGCAACCATAATTACTAAACCATGAAAACTCGTCCGTGTCCTTCCCAAGGGGCCCCTTATTCTGGGGCTTAGAGTGTATGCATGACCTTTTGGTTTTTTAGTCTTGCCTCAATTTTTCCAATAGATTGATGCAACTAGTGAGCACACAGAAACAGCTAATGTTGGAGCGTTTCTTTTAAGGGGGGGGCAAAACAGGGGGAAAAAAATTTGGCCCCCAGATTTGCAATAGACCCCAAAAGACGACCAGTCACTTTTGGGCTTGAGTCTAAAGCCAAAAACTGCGGTTAAAAAAAGCAAAAACCCCGCAGATGCTTTTAAAGATCACTTTTTAAAAGGCCGCAACACGGAGTATTTTACCGAAACATGAAAATTTTTAATCTATCCGAAACCTCACTTTGGGGTTTTTTAAAACCCCGCTGAGCTAAATTTTAGACCGGGGTTTCCCCCCCAGCTTTTCCAGGATGGGGGGATAAACACTTGGGGATACCGAAGCCAGTTTTCTAACATTCCTGATACTGCTTGTCGAGCTTGTCGACAAAAACCCCAAAAAACAAAAAGCACTTATTGCCCCGCCTGTCAGTGCATGCTGTAAGTGGTTCCACCGACATAACGATGCGCTTCGGGTCTTTATTATCACCTCAGACATTATTACGGGATTGACGAAACCTTTTCCCCTTTTCTCCCCGCGATATCGAGGCGGGATTTGGGAAAAAAAACTGTCGCATATATTGGAATTATGCATTCAACTACGCATCAAATTGGGGAATAGCCCCGATATCGTTCTCCTTGATAAAAAATAACTCTATTTTTGGGGTTGGGTTCTCCCCCCCGGGAAACTAACATCGATAAAAAAGGAACGGAGAAACGAGCCAAATATCCGGGGGTCTTGGCGAACTTCGGGGCTCTTCCCCAAAATAACGTGCGATTGGTTGTCCTGATTGTCGGCTTTTGGGGGGGCAAAAGGAAAATGTTTGGGGGGGGCTGAAGTGTTTCCCCCATGTCCAAAATTTCCCCCCCCAACTGGTGTTTTAAAATGCAGAAATCTTTTGCCCCTTGGGGCCCCCTTTTTTTTACTGGGGCAAATGAATTTGGCCAAAAATCCAAACCCAGCGGACGGGGTGGTCTTCGATAGGGGGGGCCTTCCCCCCGGCGCCCTATAGGGCCCCACCATGGGATACGTCATTCGGCCTTTCCCAAAAAAAATAATAATAATAATAATAATAATAATAATAATAATAATAATAATAATAATAATAATAAAAAATAATAATAATAATAATCTCCGGGAAGAAAATGTGGAAAAGATGGCATCCTTAAGGTGGTTAATGAGTGGCACTCAATTCCCCGGGAAAATGGGGTTTTTTAAACAAGGTATTCAAGATTTTTATAGCCACAAGAAACTAAAAAACACATTCATAAAAACAACAATGTAATAGACAAGTGCAGAAAATGAATAAAACCCATGAAATAAGAGCACATATTACCCCGGCTCCCGGGGTTTGGGGAATAAAAATACCTAGAAAGACCAAAAAGTAGCTACAATTGTCCTGCCTTTCTAAGAAAACACAATATAACTCTGGACAACAAAAAACCCCCCCATTAAATTAAAAAACCCCCCCAGTATTGAGGATAATAATGTAAAAAAATATAGGGGGATAAGACAATTATGACGGATGTAACAATTGAGCAAAAGGGGGCCCGGGGTTTCCGGTAATCCAAAAAAAAAAGAGTGACCTATCTCATTTTATCGCCCCCTCCCATTCCCCAAAATTGATGAAAATCAATGAAAAACTAACAAATCGAACTCCCCCCCAGGAAGTCAGTCAACTGTTGGCAAATGCAACAGGTCAAAAAATCCCTCTTATTCTATCGACAATGGGTTTAATTCCTAAAAAATTTAAAGAGAATTTTAAAAAAAAAAATTGGGGAATCCCAGAAAATACTTCCAAAATTTTAAAAGTCGGTGGTCTTGATGCCGCAAATATAGTCAGGTTTTTGGGGGAATCAGACTTACCGTAACGGTTTTTCTTGCATTAAAACCAACTTTTTTATAATTTCCCAAAAAGGGAGAAAAAAAAAAAAAAAAAAAAAAAAAATAATAATAATAATAATAATAATAATATATGAATACCGGTAACCGCCGAGACTATGTGGGGTGACAACCCCCGGGGGGCCCGGGGGATACCCATCATTGTCACGAAACGCAATGATGAAAAGCTCCCAACAACCCCCCCCCGTTCGGAGGGGGGTGCAGGGCAGGTTGGGGGAAAAACTGGACGGACGCCCTTAAACCCCCCTTGGGGGTGGACATGGACGTTCCCCACGGGACGGACGAGTTTGGGGGGAACGCCCCAATGGATGCATATGCATTCAGCGACCCCACCACGGGGGGCTTCATGGGACGAATGCATGCCCTGGTGGAAAAACCCCCCTAATTCAGTCATCTCTCTGAACAGCGTTTGAGGACTATGGGCTTATCTTTAACCGCTCTGGTTTGTTAAAACCCCCAAAAAAGGGGAGCCAACTCAAGACCTGGAACCTTCCGGGGAAACCCGAAAAAGGGCCAGCCTGCGGGGGAAAATGATAACGGACCCCCCGGGAACCCCAAAAAATGAATTAAAAAGAAAGACTTTAAACATCAATACCCCAAAACCTACAAAAACCTCAAAATTTTCGCACAAGGGAAAAATTAGGGTTTAGCCTTTTGGACAAAACCTTTTTGGGGGAAAAACCCCCTTTTTCCCTTGGCCAAAAACTTTTTTAAAAAGGGCGCAAAAAGAAAATTTCCAAAAAAAGCCGGCAGAAAATTTTTACCGATCTTAAAGAAATAATCACCCAAAAAACCCCAAATAAAAAAAAAAAAATTTGACGCCAAAAAACCATACACTTAACGGGGCGTGTGCTTCTCATCATAAAAAAAGCGTTGCCTGGGCCCTTTCGATCCTTGGGTGTTATAAACAAAAACTTAAAGAAAAAATGGGGATAAAGAACAAATAAATTCGTAACCAGGCCTTCAGCTTTCTCGCAGACTCAACACCCCAAAATTTTAAAAACCGCCATAAACCCCAAAGTTGTAAACAGTTCTGGAAGGATGTTTACAAAGTCCCCCAAAACCATTACAACGAGACACTCCAGGTAACTAACTTTAAAGGGGCCCTTTTTTTGGACCCCAACAAAATTGACCGGGGTAAGGGGAAGCGCCAATCACGCCGGAGGAGGGGGAAAAATGCCCTAGATGGTGTAAAAAAATATTTGCACCTGGTTCGGTTGGGGTTTGCAACTACTGGGGGGGAAAAAATTTTTCCCCAAAAAATCCCATTTGGAATCTTTGATTCTTGGCTCAAAAGGGGCCCCCCCAATTCCCCAGTGGTTTTTTTGAAGGCCGAAACATATTATACCAAAAAAAAGGGGGGTTTAAAATACCCAAAAAAAATTTAGGCCGATCCCCCTTTCCTCAATACTTGCTAAAGGCTTTCCCCCGGGAAAATTTTTATTCCCCGAACATTTTAGTGCAGTTGATCCCAAAACTCTGATGTAGGGGGAGCGAGGAGGGAAAAAGGGGAACAATGGTTGCAAAGAAAATCTCCCCAAACGATAGATGCATTACACAAGACTCAATCCAATACAAACCAAACCCCCAATATGGCATGGATTGACTAAAAAAAAGTTTGACACAACATCTCACCCCTTACTGTTTTTATCTGCTTAAAAAACTTAAAAGGTTCCCTTAACCTAATGCGATGCATTGAGCATTTTGCACGGAAATCAAGTTCTCTAAACCCCCGGAGGACAAAAAAAATTTTACCAACCCATAACGTTTAAAAGGGGGGGATTTCAGGGTGACTCACTCAGTCCCTTTTCCCCTTTTGTATTTCCCCCGCTTCCCGTATCCCCGGGTCTCCCCTTGAAAAAAAACCCGGATATTTTGTGGACCACCCCCGGGAAAACGTGGGCCCCGGGTAACCCCCCTGTTTTATATGGATGACCCCAAAAATGTACGCAACCCCGGGGACGAGACCACAACAGTTTTCTTAAAGTGGTTCACGGGAAAAAACCCCCAGATGTTGGAATGGAGTTCGGCCTCGACAAATTTTAAAACTTAAATAAATAAGGGGGGCCGGTTCCCCGGGAAAGATTTAGAAACTGACCAAGCTTGCCGATAAAAAACGCCTTGCCCTCTGCTAAACAACGAAGGGTTTTTTGATATTTAGGAATCGAAAAAAACCGGACTCAAGATGTTAGAGCTGAAGGGGAGCTTGAAGCAATTACAGGCGACGTTTACGGAGAATTTTGGGGGTCAATTTTTCTGGTAAATAAGGTCCTTCCACCAACATGCCTGTGTTTCTTTACTCTTTTGGAGTGGTTAAGTGGGCGCGAGGGAGCTGCGGGGGTGGACATAAACACACAAAAAAAAGATGCATCTTCACCGTACCCCCCCCGCGCTCATCAACACCCCCTATTTACCTCCCGCGCCACCAGGGGGGGGGGGCCCTTTTGCTTGGGGTGTACATGAGGGGGTGGTTTTTTAGTCTTGCTTGTCAAGTTGCCAATAGTACTGATCCACGGGTCCCTTTTGTAGAGCACACGAAATGGCTAATGTTGGAGCGTTTCTATTTGGCGGGGGGCACCCCGCGGTTTTAAATTGGTCTCAATTTGCATTGACCCCAAAGGCGACCAGTCCGTAAGATTTTAGTCTAAAGCCTAAAAACTGCAGTTAAAAAAGCAGAAGGGGAGATGCTTTTTAGAAATCCACTTTAACCGCAACACGGGTATTTTACCGAAACATAGAAAGACTCAATTTATCTCGAAACCTGACTTTTGGGGTTTTTTAAAACCCCGCTGAGCTCAAGTCTGGGGACCGGGGGGTTTCCACTAGCATGCCAGGAGGGGTTTATAAACACATTGGTTTTATCGAAAACCAGTTTTTTAAGATTCCTAAATGCTTGTCGGTTGTCGACAGCACCCCAAAAATAATGCACCTATTGTCAGCTTGTCCAGTGCTGCTGTAAGTGGTTACATCCACCGACATAACGATGCGCTTTGGGTATTTTTATTATCACCTCGGGGCATTATTACGGCATCGACAAAAGCAGCAATTTGCCATTTGCTCCGGGCGATATCAGGGGTAGGGGAAAATGACAACTGTCCCCTATATTGGAATTATGCTTTCCCCCAATACGCATCAAATTCGCGCCAATAAACCTGATATCGTTCTTTTTATAAAAGAAATAAATCTATGTATGAAAGGGTTCTCCGCCCCAGCGGGGGAAACCCCCATCGATATAAAGGAACAGAAACAGGGAAAAAAACCCGGATCTACTTGGCGAACTTGGGGGGATCCCAATTTTTAAAGTGCGATTAAATTTTTTCCCGATTGTCGGCGTTTTGGGGGCAAAAAAGGGAAAATGTTTTGGGGGGGGTAAAAAGTATTCCCCCCTGTCAACATTCCCCAACAACTGGTGGATGAAAATGCAAAAATATCGTCCTTTTGGGCCCTTCGTTTACTGGGGCAAATGAATTTTTGGGCCAAGATCACTGACCGAGCGGACGCGAGGGGGGTCTTCTCGGAGGCCCCCCCCGCGACGCCCCCTGGGGTCGGGCCATTTATACGTCATTCGGATCTTTCCCCAAAAAATAAAATAATCTAGTCCTTAAAACCCAATTAAAACATTTTTAGGCATAAAAGGAACTTTTTCTTTAGAAAAAAATAAAAATTTCTTTACAGAAAACCCCCAAAAAAACTTAAGGGTTAAAAAGTCTCTAGTCCCCAAATTTTTTTAAAAGAGCTAATTGAAATGGTTTTTTCCCAAAAATTATAACTCTAAAACGTTTTTTAAAGGAAAATTTCCTTTTTTTAACACGGTTTAATCAGTATTAAACACACTAACCCCCAGCTAAGCTATTAGCCACAAATCAACGTTATAATTTTTTTTTCTATTGGAAAATTTAGTTAAAAAACCCCCAATTAAATTAACAATGTTTTTATTATCGGGGGAAATAATCATAAAGCTTTTTTTTTATTTTTTTTAATTATTTTTTATTGTTGAAAGGCCCCAAAATTTTTTCCATATAAGGGTTACTATTAGCTATATAAAAAAAAAATTAAAAAGAAAACAATATTTTCACTGTTTTAAATTTGAAAAGTTTATTCAAAATACTAAAATAAAATTTAAAAATTTAGTATTAACATGCTGTATAAAACCAAGGGGCCATGTTAAGTCAATTATTATTTATAATATTGTAAAAATTTTTTTTTAAATAAAAAAGTAAAGCCCATATTTAATAAATTTTGTAAAATAATAATAAAAGAAAACAATCTTTTGTTTTTTTAAATTTTAAAATCTAAATTAAAAACTAATAGATTTAAAAATGGACAAATTCCAAAATAATTTATTTTTCAGTTGAGAATATTCGAAAGATCTTTCTTTCAAACCTGACTCAAAAAACAAAACAGGGGGGCCTTAAAAAAGTGACATATCAAAGTTATATTCTTTTAAATGAAGCACCCCAAAATTTTAAGACAGTTTAAAATTCTACATAAAAAAAAAAACCCGTTTGTGCTTAGTACTATGTTCTAATTTTATAAGTTTTTTTTTTTTGGTTTTTTTTTTAATTTAAAAAAAAAATTAAATTAACTTATCTTAAAACTATTAACTCTACGAACTTCAAAATTTTGGACGACATTTAGGACAGTCTGCCATATAATACGTATGCCACATTAAGAAAAAATATTATACAAGTGTTTTAAAAATATTATTTTTTTTCAAAATTTTTTTTGGCGATAACTTTGTTATTAGTAAAATCCGCATCATTTTTTTTTTATTTAAGAGTTTTAATTGAAATTTTCTTTATCATTAATTTCTTTTGGTTTGGGGAAAAAAATTAACCAAAAAAAAAATATTTTCCCCGTGACAAAAAATTTCCCCAATAGTGAAGTTGTTTTGGGAAAAAAAAAAAAAAATATTTAAAAAAAATTTTTTTTTTAATGAATTTTTAGCCCTTTGGCTACTTTTTAAATTTTAAAATTTCAGATGAAAAAAGATTATTTTAATTTTTGTCCTTTTTTTTAAATTGCACCACTGTAAAAATAAGACTGACAAAATCAACCTTCATAAAAACTTTTAAATTTAAAATCTTTTTTTAAAAAATACATTTTTTTTAAAAGTAGCGCCATTTAAATGTGTATTTTTCAATTTTTTTCCTTTTGGTTTTTGGTTTCCCCGTAATAAAAAGTTCATTTGTTCTTGACCCTATACAGGGTCCCCGGGTTCCAGTGCATGCATGGGGATCCCCGGAAACCGTAAGAGAAACAAAAACGGTTAAATTATGGCAAAAATTTCGCATTTGGGGGGCCCAATAACATGCCGAGTAGAAAATTTTAAAATTCAAATACTTCCGGAGATATCCCCGGAAAAAAAAAATTTTTTTGATTTCGTTTTTTAAATTTTCCCCACGTTATTTAAAAGTATGGAAAAAAAAAAGACCTTTTTTTGGCTACTTTTTGGGGGTACAAAACAGCGTAAAGAGATTTTCCGTACGGCGTTTCGTTTTCCCCTTTGACCATCATCAACTTTTTTTTTAAATGCGGCACTCAATTGTTTATTGCATTTTTTTTAAACAGTTAAGGGGCCCCAAATTCAATGATGTATAACATTAAAATTTTTTGTTAAATAAACATATTTTTTTCCTAAGAGACAATGGTAAGACAAAAAGGGAAGCCA
The DNA here is from genome assembly GCA_019359885.1 of Listronotus oregonensis. Lineage (NCBI taxonomy): Eukaryota > Metazoa > Arthropoda > Insecta > Coleoptera > Curculionidae > Listronotus > Listronotus oregonensis. Next base: position 20,527 of record JAHBCN010015235.1, read on the forward strand.
TCATTTCTTATAGGGGGTTCCCCATTTGAAAAAAATATTAAGTGTTATACATTTTTGTAATTGGGATAATTTTAATTAAAAAAAAAAAAAAAAAACCCCGGGCCGTATTTAAAAAAAAAATTTATGATGGTCCCCAAAAAAACAGGCCCCCGTTTTTTAAAAAAACCCCCCGCTGTTTTTTTGGGGAAAAAAAAGGCCATAAAAAGGTGTCTTTGATTTCCCCAAAATCTTTAAATAACGTCGAAAAAAAAATAAATCAACCCCAAAATTTGGTTTTCCCCGGTATCCCCCCAAATACCCCCGGGAAATTTTTCAACTTTCTAAGGGAAAATTTGGCCCCCTGCGGGATGGTTTAAGACTTCGTTTCTTCCCCGGTTTCCCCGCATGCACTCAAGGGGAACCCCCTTTTTTAAGGGGCTTTATAAAATTTTTTATTTTTGAAAAAAAACCTTTTTAAACAATACAAAACTTTTAAATTGAAAATAATTTAATTGAGTTAAAAAAAAAAAAACGTAAGTAAAAATTTTTAAATCCCCTTTAAATTAAAAAAATTTTGAAAGAATTAAAAAAATTTTTTAAAAAAATTTCGAGACGTAATTATTGGGGGGTCTTTTTTAAACTAACAAATACCTTTGGATATAACCAT
>JAHBCN010015236.1:0-21225 GCA_019359885.1 Listronotus oregonensis
CCCCAAAGGGTTTGTTGCAGTTAATAAAAAGTTTTAATATTTTATGCATGTTCCCGATTGTACAGATAATATTAAGAATTTTTTTGACAATGAGTGTTGCCAACTGCAGCGGCAAAAGGTCTTTTGCAGCATTTAAAAGAGTTAAAAATTACTTACGCTCCACACTCCGCCAGCAAAAACTTGCAGGGCTCTCGCTTATGTACATAGAAAGTGATTTTTTACAAATTATTAAATTTTAAAAAATTGTGGAAAGATTTGCAAACGCTAAAGCACGAAAAAGGACTTGTATAAGCTAATAATAATTACTTAATTTCTATAATTTTAAAATAAATTAATAATCAGTTGCAAAAATGTTTTACTTGTATGATGCCTCTTGTTTTCTCAAAGATAACAACAGAAGTGTAAATATTTAAAAAATACCTAAAGTCGAAGCAACTTCACACACTAGATGACCACGCTTATGGTAAATGGCGGCAACAACTAACTTGTCTATAGAAACTAAGCCAATACAAGTCATGCGGCCAAACTAGACATGGATTTGTTTTTCTACTTGGTAGCCTGCAGTCACTTGTCATGATTTTGGTCGTATAATGCGTGAGGTGCTTTGCCTTTATGTACGGTCAGGTGAAAAAATGGTTTGCCACTCTAAGGCTGAATATCGTGCAGATTAAAGGACAACGTTAGTTTCGCTGGCAGATCGATCTGAAAACTTTTATAGGTAGTCTAAACCATGTTAAAATTTTTACATTAGTAAACAAAGTTAAAACTAATAGGTATACTTTTTAGGCCGACCGTAACACACCTGGCGGGGGCGCGCCTACGGCGGTCAGAACTCTTAATCAGTCGCTTGAGTACTTCAAGTACTTTTTAAATTTACTTGGAAAAGCAAGTACATTTTATGGAGTACTTGTACTTGAAGTACTTTTTAAAAAAGTATAAACTTGGTACTTGTACTGCAAGTACTATTTAAGAGTACTTTGACAGTTCTGATACTAGAATTAAAATGATTAAGATGAAAGTGTTCTTGCATTTGCATATATATATATATATATATATATATATATATATATATATATATATATATATATATATATATATATATATATATATATATATATTAATTAAAAACTCGAAACGTAGCACGAGTACGCCGACATTTGAGATCTTATAAAACATAAACTTTGGAAAGTTTAAATAATTTTATTGATTTGATCCATTATTTCTTTATAAGGGTATTTTTGAATTTTAATTTGAATGTTAGGAACTTTTTGATTTTATTTTTCTTTAAACGTACCAAATTTGGTAGTAAAACGTTAGGTGTAGATAATTAAAAAAAAATAAAAAATGAAAATTTTTATTTGAATTTACTAAAAAAGCAAAACACCAAAAACTCCAATTATACCAGTATATTCTTGCAAATATGTAAATTTTACTTATTTTCCTTTTTAAGTTAAATATTAAATTTGATCAATGTAATTAATTAACGCAAAATCAAAGCAATAATTCTTACTTAAAACTATTGATCAGTTACCGCTCCCTTTAGGTTGGAAGAAAATATTTACTTGGGTTAATTAATATAAATACCATAGGTTTTTCGAGTGTAACTTTAATTGATAATCCTAACAAAGTTTTAAAATAGAGATCCTTTATTTGAGATATTTCATTTAAATTAGAATAAACTTCTTTTAAATAATAAACCAAAAAGCTAATATTGATTTACCCCTGCATCTCTCTGACTGAGAATTGCGCTCTCTGGTGGTGCGGCGAGACAATTTTATTTTGCTTTATAATCGACATACTTGTACAATCGCCACAAATTCTAAATTAGAAAAAATATCTTATTTGGTGCTGCGGTAAAATATTTTCTTAGGCTAATCAGTGTATAATTAGTGTTCCGAAAGTGTTTTAACTTGCAACTTTTCACATATTCCTATACAAACAATGGATAATTTAAGCCTGGTAAGTGTTTATAACCTTCTTAAAATGCAACAAACCCACTAATGTATAAAAATTTATTTAATATAATATAATTTTACTATTCTAATTTTTGTCATATGTACCATCTTTTTATTAAAAAATCTTTCTTATTAACGTTGCTTCCCAAAGCAAAGGCCAAATTATTTAATAAAACTGGTTACTTTATATTTGTATGTAACTATTATATTTTTTTAAATAACTTAAGGACCAGAAATATGTTAAAATATACTAGAGTGGAAAAGCTTGTAATTTTTTCCAAATTACAACCATATACAACACATATTTGTATATTCAACGTAGTAAAGCAAATCTGTCGTTCGTCTATGACCTACATTTTTAAATTTAATTGTAAACCTGGGATACAATATATAGTGTTCACAACCGATAGCTAACATGATACTAACACAATGTTCACAATTGGTAGCTTTATGATAAGCAAAAATACAAACTATTTGTATTGTTTTTCCGCTGACAAGTGATAAAATTTAAAAAATAACTGAAGAGAAATATAATAGACCAAACATAAATATCTTTGCAAAATTAAAAATATCTAAACATTTTAAAGGTTGTATTAACGTTTTCGTAATTTTAATAATGAATAATATACAGGGTAAGTAGAAAGTCCAGGAACGATCGATTACCTCGGTTGTTTATAAAGCAATTGTTTTAAAACCCAAAATGTTTATATAGCAAACAGTACCGCATTTATTTGTTGTAATATCATTTTTTTAGTTTTGGTTTAGCCAAAAATGGTAATAGCATTTTGTTTTTGAATTTAACATCCTGTATATTTTAATGTTGCCTGACGCAGAATCAAGAACTACTTAAAAAAAATATAATTAAATTGGTTCTTTTATTTTAAAGGTGATAATAAAATTGAAATAAAAAATAATCTTAGAAAATTGCCTTACCTTTAAATAAGCTGACATGGCAAAACCTAATAAAGCAAATCAACTAATATTGACAAACCTTTGATGATAATAGTTGGAGATTAAATTAAAACTATTGTCGACTTCCGGTTTAGCCGGAAATGATTCTGTTTATAAATGCAACACCCTGTATATTTTATTGCTATCGCACGCAGAATAAAACACTACATTAAAAATTTTTGTGTCTATTTGTTTTGTTTTATTCAAAAACTGATATTAAAAATATAATAAAAATATACTTTTAGCAAATCGCTTTACCTTTGGAAACATTGACGGGTGAGTTGCTATAGGAAAACTTAATTCAAAGTAGGTATTAACTTATTTTAATTATTAAAAATTATTTAATGAATTTATTTGGAGACTGAATTAAAACTATTATTTTTAAAAGGTGATGCAATTCGCTAAAAGTATTTTTTATTTAAATTTTATAGTAACTTTTTTACTAAAACAAAAATTTTAATTATAATTTTTTTAATGCAGTTTTATTTTCTGCGTACGATAACAATAAAATATACAGGTGTTGCATTTAAAAACAAAAAGTTAGAATCATTGTCGATTATACCGAATGTCCACAAAAGCTGACATTACGATTTATTAATGCCGTTCCGGACTTTTTACTTACCCTGTATATTTTACTGGCACACAGACAATTTTCAACAGTGAAATAAAATGTCTCATGTAGGATTTAAATTCGGTTGTAGATTCAAATTCCACATTTATCAAAAAAAAAAATAATAATAATAATAATTTGCCACTAAAAATATATTGATTTTTGGCTAACTTACGGACACTATAATTTTGCAGAAATACCAAAAGAATTTCTTTTTTGGGCTGTTATTTTTTTTAAGTTCTAATATTTTTCTGTTTTTAGTACTTTTCCTCTGTTTATTTTTACACATATTTTTAAAATGCCGATATTACCAATTTAAAAAATACATGTTAAAAAGACAAATAAAGGGAGTACTTTACAATACTCTGCAATATACCGGGAGCCCCAGCGTTCATGTGACGGTTGATTTTAGGACTTCATAATTTATTTTTGCGACTTCCGGTTTAACCGGAAGTAACCTAAATTATTTTTTTGAACACCAAACTGTATGTTTTTCTAGCCTAGATTCGCCTTAAAATTATCTTTACAACTAAGTATCACATTATGACATTTTCTTTTAAAATCACGTCGAAAAATCATTTATTCAAATAGGCTTCAGAAGGCCATAAAATACGGCTTGGATTATTTTAATGCGCAGTGTGCTGTGATTTCGAAAGAGCAGATGATTTTTACAGTGTGCCTTATATTGTTTTGCCTTGGTTGATGTCAATGGGGGTTACATTTTTATATAATTGTTAAAGAAAATCAATAATGATATTCGTACATGGCAAAAAGAAAATAAAATAGTTCCTGTATAAAATGAATAAATGAAAAACCACCAAATATCAACTTGGCCTTAACAATGTCAAACATATTGTAAGATATCAACTGTTTTTTCGAGATCGCAGCAGACTACACATTAATATGGTCTAAGCTGCATAATATGGCCTACTGAAGCTTATTTAAATAAATGCTTTTTTAAAGCCATTTTAAAAGCAAATGTCACATTGTGACACATGGTTGAAATAAGAATTTTAAGGCAAATCTGATAGGCTGGAGAAACATACAGGGTGGTTTATTTCTTCATATATTTTAGTTACTTCCGGGTAATCTAAAGGTCGCAAAAATTATTTATTAGGTCCTAAAAGGGGGCAACTATCTGCTACAGAAACCTTCCCAATTTTAAAATATTATCTTTGTAAATATGCATGCTTCATGCCCGCTGGGTCACGTGGACGGATCTTATCCTTAAAAATGTAAGTCGTATATTGGCTATCAACAACTAAGTCGTAATCAACGAAAATATATTTAAAAGTATTTTAAAAAATAATAGGAGTACCCAACTTTCTTTTAGGATTGCTTTGTCCATAAGGAAATGTCAACTAAAACAACAATTCCAAGAATTATAGGGGACTTTGAAAACGGTGTAATAATCAATTAAAAAAAACAGCAAAAAAATTGCTACAAAAGAGAATCCATTAAAAGTTCGAATATAATTTTAAGAAATGAAAAAAACTCCTAAAGAGAGTTGTTAACGTCTTACAATAATGATTCAGAGAAATAGCCAACCTAAAAAAAAACGGAGATCATTCTTTTAAGTTTTTTTTTGTATATCCAAGAGCTTTTTTTCCAATTTAAGGTGCAAAATAAATGTATCGCACATCAGGGAATGAAATAATTCGAAATATCTGATAAAATACCGACGCCCAAAAATCGATCTTGATGGTAGCTCGAAAACTGGAAAAAAAATCAAAAACAGCCAATTTTTGCCAGCAAGAGTAAATAACAATTTGTAATAAACTTAAATTTCAAGTTGTAGGAATTTAATTAGCATTGTTTCTAAAGATTTTTCAGGTAATCAAAATTTAATAGCAAATCACCAGTATCATCTTTTAAAAAAAGTTTATAGAATCTAAAAATCCAAAATCCGTACAAAAGTTATCCTTTTTCTGTTTTTATATGAAAAAAAAAACGTTTTTTTTTTAAGCAGAAAATTTTAATTTCATTGTTTTTAATCGCGATGTTGTCAATACAGCTGATGAAAAAATGACTATAGTTTGTCCAAGCTAACATTTTTAGGTTGGCAATGCGAATATCCCTACATATTAGTAAGTTTTGTTTTTCAGATTTAAGTTGGCTGATATAAGAATTTTAGTCAGGACCGTAATGAGGGAAGGGAGTTTCAAAATTTTTATATCTTAAAAAAATTGTTGTTAGATTACAATAACTAAATTCATCAGTATTTTTTTCTTGCTGTTCATATATTTGCATAAATTGTGAAAGCTTGATGTTTGGCCATAATATTTTATTAAAAATTATCATTTTCGCCTATCTAGTGCAGATTAATAGTTATTTATTAAGTGTTTGTTATTTATAAATAGTTTACACTTTTTGTACACACTTAGTCCTTAAATACACCTTCAATTAGAGCTCTTATATGGGTATGGTATTCTGGGGCTTAGGTACGTAAAAAAAATGTAAAATAGTGTACACTATTTCTGAATATCAAACAGACCTGTTATGTTTTGTTATATTTGCAGGCAAACTCTTTACAGTTGAATTGAAATATACTAGTAAAATATCTCACTATAAGGGATGGTTTGATATCCCTTATTATGCAAATTTACAATTTTTTAAAGATGCCTAAAGATAAGTCGATTTATTTCATCTAATATAACCTCATTAGCTGCTTCCTATATTAAATTATAAAATAAATAAAACAAAACAGTAATAATAATTATTTATTTATTCAGAGTATCATTAACACAATAAGATGCTTATATTTTAGAAAAGAAATTTATTAAAAACGTTGGAAGGTCGTGTTTAAGGCTTTAGAAGTGGCGGTGTCCACCAGGGGTTTTTATGAAAAAAGCAAATGTATGTAATGACGAAAGAAAAATGTATGCAATCTGCACGCAGCAGATACTAGTCTGGACACTTTTAAGATAAGAGAGCAGACAGAGTGGTAGGTTTGGCGTTTTAGCAGCTGGACTGTAAATGGATGCTTGTGAGTTCAAGCATTTTGGCAACTACTGTGGCCATTGATGTAATGTGTTTAAATGAAATAGTCATTTAATATTTAGTTTTTTATTAAAAGCAGTAAGGTAATTGAATAAAGAAAAGCTAAAAAGTAAAAAGAAGATAACTTGTAAATGATTTTGATTACCATTTACCTTATTAATATACTAATAATGTGGGTCCCATAAAATAGGGAATGTCTTATTATTTTTAAATATATACCATTTCAATAGCATTGAATTCACAATGATATGGATGCAAGCGCAGCACTTGATGACCACCCTCCTGAATAAGAGCATCGACGAAATAAGATTTGGGAGACTTTGGTAGGCGCTGAACCAAGCACCACAAAATCTATTTTGTCGCCGATTTTGCAAAAGGAATATTTCGATTTTTTAACCATTTAACCATATTTTTTTTCTTCCCGCCACTATATGGCCAGTTTTCTAACAACCTACTATTGTAGCTGGCATTATCTAAAATGACTAATGAAGGCTTTTTCAAATTAGGTAGTAGATCATCTCTAACCCACTTTTCAAAATTTTCAGCTTTCATCTCGCCATGGTAATCTCATGTTTTTGTTTTAGATTTAAAACTTCTACTGGCACCATCAACAAATCCTTTTTCTGAACCAGCATGTAGAATAATGTATCTAAGGAAAATATAAGTATTTCATTAGTTTTTTAATTAAATATACTTTAATGTTTCATAAGAATGCAGCAAGTGTGTTCTGCAGTTTAATGTTGTCTAAGAGCTACATGTTTAATCATATGTCCTATGTATGAAAGAGACCCTAACTGAGGTATCTACTGAATCTGTCATATATGTGTATTTTTCTCAGGTTACCCCTTATGCATAAAGTCTAAGTGTTCACATACTACGAGTGTCTAGAGTGAAGTCAGATGTAAATTACTGATATAAGATTTCGTAGTCTCAAAACTCTAGAGATGAAGGTGCGGCAAAAGTGGAAAATGTGAAGTGGACAATAAACGGATGCATCTGAGTAGACTTTTAATTTGCTCTAATTGGGATATACAAAAGGAGGAATTATGACAGCTAATGCTTCGGAGCAGAAGCTGTAAAAATATTCCTAAAAGAAAAACAGGTCTTCTACAGCTTGTCGGTGTGCAAGAGGAAGCGTTTTTGTAAAACTGTGATAATTTATAAAGCAAAACAAAATTTTATTAGAGGATTGTAAAAGTGCTTTACCTTGTGATTTAAAAAAAAATGGGCCCTTTAATTTTTCCTTAAGTGTAGGAAAGTACATTTTTTTTCTAGCGTATAATAAGTCATTAGAATGTTTTACCTTTTCACTGAAATATACATCGTCATCCTGCCAAGACCTGTGGAAAGAGCTGTTCGAGAAGATCCAGGTTTCATCGAGAAACACCCAAAGATTTTTATTTTCTCCTAAATCTTGATTTTCCATAAAACCTTTTAAAAATTTCCTTCTCATGCGTTGCACATTTAGTTTTCCCATTAAGCTTAAGTTACTTTTAAATTTCATATTTTGCTTCTTATATTGTCAGCAACTGCCACTATGCGATCCTAAAAAATACATTCATAAATATATTTAAATCTTAAAATATTTGGCACATCTGAGGATGTGTTTTTAGAAAATGATACTCTTAAAACGAGTTATTTTACCTTTTGCAAGATCACTATTCTGATAGCATCATTTTTCAAAAAATATTTATTAGGTTATATTTTCTTACCTCCGACTCATCACACAGCTCTGAAGTGGGTTTCGAAGCTTTTCCAAACTGGAAATACAGTAATCATTGTGATTTATACACTAAAAAATATCTATTATAGTGGTGTTTTCTTAAAACCAATAAAAATAAAAACTTAGTCCAAAATAAATTATAAAATATAAAAAATGTCAAATAGTCCACACAAAAAAAAAATAAAAACACTGCAGAGTAATCTCTTATCTCACTAATTACTTTAAAACACGAAATAACACACCCTAACACAAAAAAAATTAATACAAAAATTGAAACGCCGCAATCCATTACTGGGCGATTTACGCCAATCAGCTGATTTTGACGTTGAGTCTAGTAATTTTTGTTTTTGAACATGTAAGCCAACACAAAAATGTTAGCTTGGACAAACTATATCTATAGATTCTATAAAATTTTGTTTAAATTGGCTAAAGGTAGACACTGTCAGATGTGTGGTTTTTTTTTCAAAATCGCAGTTAAAATATTTTGCAGTGATTTTTTGAACGATTCAGCGTATTTGTAATTGTCACATATGAATGCAATGAACGGATTATTAAGCTTTATATTTTATTTTAAAACTTGTGTATCTTCGATTTTTATATAAAGGCAAAAAGTGTAAAAAACGGTTTTAAACATTGTACATCGCGCACTATTTCGCTCCTGGGGCAAAGTAGTGGGGGATTAAACAGCTAGAAAATGTACGACGCCAGGCGTTTTCGAATTTCTACGCTTGCTTTGACCCCCTACCTCTCCAGCCAGATAGTATTAAGCTCCCAGATAGGAGTCTTTCCAACCATACCCTTTTTGGGAGCTCTATCCATGATACTATTACTCTAAAGATAAACCCACGCATGAGATAAGCCTATCTCTCGCACGCCTGACGTCACTGACGACTATTTCCCCAAAGAAACGGCGAGTTTTAATATGGCATTCCGATTTCTGTTTAGATGTTAGATGGATTAAGCGCATGATTTATTTTTTTAAACGTCATATAACGCCAAAATACAATAAACGTTAAAAAAGGCTTTAAAACACTGCTTTCCCAACCGACAAATGAATTGTTGTCGTCAGTGACGTCTGCGCAACGTCGTACGAAATAATCGAAGTGGTTTACTTCAGTAATAGATCTGGTCTATCGATACTATTCCAAATTTGACTTGTGTTTTCAGAAAGTTGGTTATGACAGTGAAATCGAGTTTTGGTGTAACAGATACAGTGTGCCATCTCTTTTTATAGATCCGAATACACACATGGTGGCGTTATTATTTATGTAAAACAAGGTATTAATTTTATTCCTATAAATTGTTTAAATGAACTATGTATAGAAAAAGCCTTTGAGTGTGAGCTGTTAAGCTGCCGGATTATAATATTATTTTAGTTACGATATACAGATCTCTGGACCTGTCAAATGAGAATGTATTTATGCAAATTTTTCTAAAATGCTTCATAAATTATCTTATACCGACTGTAAAATAGTCATTAATGGTGATTTTAATTTTGATATTTTAAATTTAAAAAACAAGGGTGCTAAGGAATTTTTGGATATAATAGATTCATTTAACTATAAGAAGATGATAAAGGATCCAACTAGAGTCTCAAGATTAAATAAAACATGCCTAGATAATGTTGTAACAAATATTCATTATAATTTAAATAAAACACAAGTTTTGGATTTGCCTCTCTCCGATCATTTTGGCATTATAACAGACGTAAATTTAAGTTCAAAGCTTTCAAGCACCAAATTAAAAAAAGTCAGGGCTATATCAGAAAAAAATCTTAATGTTTTTAGAAATTTGTTACTGGAATATGACTGGGGACTGTTGAATAGTGTAACTGATGCAAACGAATTGTTTAATGTATTTTTTAATGTATTTCTTAAATTATTTTATGACTGCTTTCCCGAAAAAAATGTGAAGTGTAAAGAAAATGGAACTTTAAAATGGTTTAATAATGATTTAAAGTCTATGAGAAATAAAATTCAAGCTGTCTCCAAAAGTTAAAAAATAAAAAGCCATCAAATGAAATAAATGAATTATATAAGATTTAATAAAAAAACAATATACCGTTGACATCAAAAAGCTAAACGAGTAGCAAATAAGAAATTTGTTGAAACTGCAAATAATAAAAGTAAGGCAACTTGGCAACTCATAAGATCTCAATTCGACTTATCCTTGTCAGTAAAAAAAGAAATAAACATATCGCCTGACACTCTTAATAACTTTTTTGTAAATATTGCTAATACAGCAAATCTCTCGGCATTAAGAGTGCATTTACGCTACACCTTAGGGGTCGGGCGAAAGGACGCGGAGGCGGTGGGCGGAGACTAACAAACAACCACTTCCACATTTTTTGTATGGCCGCATGAAAAATATTATATTTTATTTAGGTTCTTCCAAATTCGGTGTATCGATGTGATGTTGTTTTCGGTAACTATTTTCCACTTAAATAACATAAATTATACAGCATTTCAAAGGTAAAGAAATAATCTATGCCTCTGCTTTTTGAAATATTCGAGTTAAGAGGAAATAGTGTCTAAACATAACCGATTTTAGGGTGACTTTCACTCAAGGAAATATTAAAAACTAAATCCAAATTTAAAAAACTATTACAGCAGAAGCCTAGATTTAAGTGTTGGCTTTCATATAGTTTTTGAAAATTATCGATAACTTATACCGTTTTTTAAAAAAACATTATGCCCGAACCCAAAATTGGTCCAATTTTGCACAGAATGGCTCTAAGAACAAAAAATACATTTGAATATTATTTAAAGAATACAAAAATCTCCAATAAAATCTTTTTTATGTCCGAAACTAATACAGGTGAATTGAAAATATTATTAAAAATTAAAGAAATCGCATAGCAAAGATATTTATGGTATCAACGTGAAAGTTGTACAGGGTGTTGGTGATATATTAAGTCCTATGCTTAGTTTAATTTTTAATGAATGCATAAATCAGGGAGTGTTTAAAGATATTTTAAAAAATGCCAAAGTTGTACCTAAGGACAAAAATAAAAATGACAAATAATTTTCGACCTCTATCTCTTTTACCAATTTTATCTAAAGTTTTTGAGCAGTTAATCAAAATAGAATTGTCAGTTTTTTGAAAAAAATATGCTATTTACAGATTCGCAGTTTGCATATCGAAAAAATAGACGCATCACATGGCGATAATAAAAATTATTGAAAGGTTATCTATGCTTATGGATAATAATTTATGTCCTTTGCAACGCTATTGACCTTACCAAGGCTTTTGACTATGTCAATCATTCATATTTATTGAAGAAGCTTGAGTTTTACGGGATAAGGGGATCGGCTTTGGATTTGTTTAGGTCCTATTTAACGAGGTTTCGGCGGTTAGTTTACCCGATGGGAAATCCTCACAGCAGCTGCCGATAAATATAGGAGTTCCTCAAGGATCAATATTGGGACCTATTTTTTTCTTGTATTTATTAATATTGCCCGGAAATATTCCTGCAGACATAGTTTTCTATATGCAGACGATACATCTTTTGTTAATTTTGATTCAAATACTGAGGCAGTTTTAGAACTTAGTGAAAGTGCCATAAAAAGTGCCGACGATTGGTTAAGAGCAAATGGTTTAAAGCTTAACGGTTCTAAAACACAAAATCTTATTTTTAACGGAAATACAATAACTCAAGTGTAAAACTACTGGGAGTATTTTTGGATAGTAGGTTGAATTGGTCTCACCATACAGAATATCTGGCTAAAAGGCTCAATACCGTGGTTTTTATGATCAGAAAACTTGTTGCTTTGACAACTCTTGAGACTGCATTAACTTTTTACTATAGTAATTTTCATAGTATTATATCATATGCGACAGTGCTGTGGGGAGATTCGGTGGGGAGTGATAGGATGTTTGCGAGTTGTGCGGGTTCTGGCAGGAGTGGATGAAAAATATCACTGTAGACCCTGGTTTAAGACACTTAAAATCATGACTTTACCATCGCTGTTTATATTTAATTGTTTATTGTTTGTTAAAAGAGAATAATTTTGCTTTGAATTCAGATTTTCACAATTATAATACCAGAAACAAACATCATTTGGTAATACCATTTCATCGACTCTCCAGAACACAGCAACCTGTTACTTTTACCGCCATTAAACTTTTAACGTACTGCCAGATTATGTCAAGGACTTAGACTTAAAGAAATTTAAGCCTAAGATAAAGAATTTTTTAATTAATCAGGCTTTCTATAATTATCAAGAGTTTTTGACTTATAATTTTTTGGATTTTTAATTTATATGTTTACATATTCTTGTCTTTGCTGTGTGTTTTATTTGTTATTGAAAAGACTAGATAGTATTTTTGTATTCAATATACTTAGTATCCTTTGACAATCATAAATGTATCTTGATATGTAACGTGTGCTAATAAATTTTATTTTATTTTATTTTTAAGTTCACACCCAACATCCAGAGAAATTAAACGTCTGGGCTGGAATTTATGGCGATTGTGTTGTTGGTTCTTTTTTTACCAGGAAATCTAACAGGACAAATGTACTTGCAATTGTTAAAAGACACTGTCCATCCCGCATTGACAGAAATTGTTGAACATGATGACCGTTACAATGCGAATGAGTTGATATTTCAACAAGATGGGGCACCTCCCCACTATGCTTTTGCTGTTCGTCAGTATTTGAATGAAACGTTTCCTGGCAGATGGATCGGACGAAGAGGATCAGTGGTGTGGCCTGCAAGGTCACCAGATTTAAGCCCGTTAGATTTTTTCCTGTGGGGTAACTTAAAGATAACCTGTATAACTGCATGGAAGTAGGAGGCCAACATTTTGAACACTTGAAAATTAAAAAGTAAGTAAGTAAAATAGAAGGAAAGTTTTAAATGTAAATGTTTTCGTTATTTGAAATCATTCTCCCTTCCCCCTTTATAGGGTTACCCTTGCCAAAAACCAAAAGCTGTGCTTAGAAAGAATGACGTTTTCCAAAAAAAAAAAAAAGGCCATTAAAAAATTCAAAGATGATAAAACAATTATTTTTTCAATGTTAATTTGTTATTAAATTCAAAATTATTTTCTCGAAAACTACTGCATCAAATTAAAAAAAAAAACTGGGAAGCGTTGAAAAGAGGATTCGAGAAAATGAGGTATCAGTCGACCCCCTTTCCCATTTAAGAATTTAAGAGTGAATCTTACTTTCCTAGGGGTTGGAAGTGACAGGGTTAAAAATAAGCGCAAAATGTGTCCCCCGTGAAATAAAAATCGACGAATCCGAGCGATTTTTTCCTACTAACCATAGATATCAGAAATTAAAAGTTTCAGTTCGGACATCCAGAAAAAAATATTTTAACAATAAAAATAAAAACATTATTTTATTTTTTTTTCATTTGTTTTAACATACAAATATTTACAAAATAAGTGACTGTAGGAAATAAAAACAACTCAAATTGAAATTGGTATACGTTTTATTATTTTCTATGCTTCCTCTAACTTATCATAACAGATAATACAATAGAATTATCACTTATATACACAAAAATATTTGTGCCATTTATACATTATAACGATACTTACTGGGCCTAAGAATTAACAGAACACTTAAATTTTTTTAAATATTTCTATAAAAATAATATATGTACAATTTTACATAATATACAGTAAATTCGTATAGTTTCCTAAGGAGCTTTTGCTCATTTTTTGCTAATTTCCACTTTTTTTTGTCTAAAAAATCTATGAAAAGAAATAAAAAAAAGACAACGACTTTTCATTGAAGTAGGTTTTTATTTAAGACGTTTTCTTATATTTTTAAAATAAAGGGCCATTCATTAATTACGTAAGGGTCCCGAGGGGAAAGGCGGGTTAAGAAAATCTATATATGCCCTCATCTGGGGAGGAGGGGGGTAAAACCATTCTTACGTAATATTTTCCAAGTCAAAATCTATTATTCAAAGTCTAGTTTTATTTCGGAGGCTGGGTTTTCTTCATTTTATGATGTGTTACCAATTGTTTCCGATTGGACAAAATGGCTTACTAATTCATTCAGTCCAGACGACGCGACGATTGATTATATGAATTGATCTGGCTTTTACTGTGAAAATTATTTTCTTTAAAATAAATTTAAAACTAGTCGATCATTATTTTAAAAGAGTTATTCGTTTTAACTGATTTATGTTTGCTTACTTTAGGATTATTTAAAAACTTACTTTTAATTATAATAATAATGTCCCAAAGATTAAATAATAATATACATATAATCTATATCTAACAGCAATGAAAGAGTATAACATCAATTATATCTGCTAAATAATAAATATCTGTAATTAACGTCGAGTTTTAGTGTAACTGATCCTTTTCTAACAATGTTTTATTATTTAGAAAAACGAGATTGAATCTTACGTAAAAAGAGAGAGGGGAGTTCGAGAAATCTTATGTGGGTAGGGACGGTCAAAAATCGTCAAAATCATCCTTACGTAATTAATGAATGGCCCTTTGAGGGTATTTTACTTTTGAGTAGTTTTCAATATTGTTTATCTATATTGTATACCCTGTCATAAACATAATATTTACTGAAAAATAATGATTATGACAATTTTCCATCTGTTGCACCCTATATTTAAAAAATAATTTTTAAAAGACAAAGATAAATTATAAAAAATAAAAGCTCTTATATAGGAACTTGTTCTTTAATAATAATAAGGATAATAAAAAAAGGTTCCAAAATATCAACCCTTTTTAAAATTTTACATATTTCCTTATAAATAAAGTAGCTAATGACTAGTTATAAAATTAGGTCTAAAGGTGGGTTTCCACTGCGCGAAAACAACTTGCATAACCGTTTCGCGAGAATTACTTGCAAAGTCCCTGTTTCAAGCGAACTATTTTTACAAAGCGAAACGATTCGCCACATAGAAGCGAAACAAATTGTACAATTACTATGCGTAAGACGTGGCGAATGCAGTCCTTCTGGTTTATTTTGAAGTTTCAAATACGTGTAGGTTTACACGAAGCGTAACAAATGACGCGAAACACTTTGATTCACATCCAATAACCGACTAGCCATCCGCTCAATACGAAACGCCTTCGCGAAAAAAGTTTTAGGACAGGCGTTAGGTATCCACAATGCGAGACAAATTTGGCGAAACGGTTGAGCATTTAATTTTTGCGCAGTGGAGACACAGCTTAAGAAAAACAAAATAATATTATTAGGATACTATGGTCCGAGAGCTGGTAGACACTTTAGAGTAGGTATTTGAGGCACTATGAAAACTTGTACAATGGTTCTTTTATGATATCTAAACACAGCCTGGCTGAAGGGTAGTGGGGCTAAACTGATCCCTAAATTTTTAAAATCGATTTTTTTTTTAAATTCCAGGCATCCTAAAATATAAATTTTTTTAAATGTAATACACTGTTCAAAAAAAAAATTAACGGAACACCTCTTAGTTCATTTGTAACTAAAAGCGTTATCTACATTCAGATCGAGCTTACATATTTTAAAAGACACTCATTTTTTTATAATAAATCCAAGAATGTGTCATATGATTAATCATTTATTCCTAAGAAAAAACTTGCAAATAAAAAAAAATTACAAAAAACAAAGTGTCAAATATAGAATATTTTTTATAATATATCTGCTTTATTATTTATCCTATCAAAATATGTATAAAACTTTTTGTATAGACAATTGAGAAAGCTGTATTTTTTGTTCCATAAATTTTTTTGTATCTCTTATAGTTTTTGAGATATAAACGATTATTTTTAAAATTTAAAACTTCAACATTCAAAAAACTATAAAAGCTACAAGAAATTATACATACATAAATAATGTATTTTTACAAGACCTTTTATTTGGGTTATATAAGCTGTTTGAATGCAAGACTTTTTGAGTTTATTATAAAGTGTCCTGTTAATTTTTAAGCAGTGTATAAATAAAATCGAAATATAAAAAAGCCAGATTATTTAATCTGTTGTAACAGTTTGCCAGATCTTTGCAAAATGGTTAAATAAGGAAAATAAAGAAATATTTTTAAGGCTCTTTAAGATTCTAACAGAGCAATATTTATAAATAATAAAAGTTACTATTGTAAAAGACAATGGTCATTTTACTGCGATATTCCACCTGCCAGGTGATCAAGAAAGTAAAACGTAAGTTCTAGAGAACAGCGGGGAGGAGGGGTTAAGATGAAGTGCAAGGGTGAGCGTATATCGGTCGCTGTCTTAGCTGAAACAGCGGCCAATATACCCTCTCTCTTGCTCGTCTCGTTTGATCTCCTGACAGGTAGAATGTCCGAGAAAATGATCTGTCCCTTTGACAATAGTTCCTTTTGTATATAAATATTACTCTGTGAAAACTGCAAACCAAGTCTGCCTTTTGGTGTTTAGCTATTATAAAAGAACCATTATAAAAGTTTTCATAGACCCTCAAGTACCTTCTCTTCAATATCTACCAACTCTTCTACTTCATCATACTGCACAAAAAATAATAGAATACTTGTTAAAAAAAAACAAAATAAGTAAGGAGAACGCATTCTTAAGGTGATTTTATACAGACAAATAACATAAAAATACCAATAACAAAAATAAAATAAGGAATAAAATAAAAAAAAAGAATAACTCCACTTATACGGGCGAATAAAATTAAAATAAGAAATAAGAGTAACCAATAAATAAGTCCATAACAAACATTAGGCATTTTTATTTTCTTTGTTAGCTGCTCACATCAGCTGTAAGCATTTTTTTATAATAAATTGATGAAATCAATCTTACAGCTTACAGTAATTGTTAACAGCCTCGGAAAAAGTCTAACCACTATCCAACAGATTAAAAAAGCAAAGAAGGAAAAATATAGTAAAATTTGATGTTAAAAACCACACAAAATATAATTAAAAAACGACACAAAATTTAAGAATAAACACACAAATAACAGCGCATGCTCATTTTATAAAAAATAAAGTATGAAGTTAAAAGTTAATTATCTTTTATCTTTAAAGTTAGTTCTTATTTTTATTTTAAGTTATTCGTCTGTATAAATGCCTTATTTTTATGTTATTTTTGTTTTGTTATTTGGCCTATAATATAATTAAAACGATTTTTTCTGTCTGTCTGTTGTACGTCATTAGGATCTCGAAAACTTGAAGAGATACGGGGTCGGTTAAATAAAGACAAAATTGCGCAATAGGAACTTGCCAATATTTTTAATTTTTTCGAAAGTATTTGAAAATATAAGCAAATGTCGCCTTAAAACACGTATTAGCAAAAAAATACATTTTAGATACTCACAACGGCCGCAATAAATGATTGAAAATACCTCCAAATTCAAATTCTACCTGGCGGACCAAAACGCTTTGCCATTGGTCGTGACGTCACAACTCACAATCGTCAATCTACGTTCATTTTAATTCAACGGAATGGCCATTATAAAAGCGTTGTCGCCTTGATTTAAAACTGTTCGGTTCGTCAAATTTTCTTGTATTTAATCGATTGTGAGTGTTACTGCAGTTTCCATACTTTAAACATTGTTAAACGGGCTTTTCTCTTCCATAAGTAGGTGTGGAGGTGGTTTGTTTTAAACATCGTGTTTGTGTGTAGTTTATCAAAACTATTGGATATTGTTTTCCTAAAGACTTTTGTGCAAGCAGAGTGACTATTTTCATTGAATATGACTGAAGAGGGATATTCTAAGGGCCAGTCCGATAACCTGCCTGTTGTGGACATGTTTATGGTTGCAAATTTTCTTAAAAATAGTGATAGTTTTTCTCTTGAAGAAGTTCGCGGCGTTAAAGCAGAGAAGTACACACGGTTAAATATAATTACGAATAATTGCGTTTAGTAGAATAAACTTACATTATTCAGTACTTATCTCAAATTAAAAAAACTCTTTTGGTCTAGTAGTTAGTACTATGTACATATATTCTAACAATATTCAACTAAAGTCTCGGGTTTGTAGGTAGCAGTTTTTTTTATTCTACCTTTGTTTTAGATCTGGTATGAGAATTAACTAATTAAAATAGTAAAATGGAATACATTTTTACTTTACAGTTTTTTATTTCTTCAGGGAAGTAGAATTTTTTGATAAATACTTTTGTAGATACTTACTAACAAATATTGATCACAAAAATATGAAAAAGGAATGATAAAAAACACTGTTACTTCTAAAAAAAGGTTTGGGGATTAAGAAAATAAATACCTAAAACATTTTTAAGAAATTTATTTATAAATTACCTAGTTTTAACAGAAAAAAAATACAACTACTATACAGCTTGGAACTTTAAAAATAGGAGTTTACTATAAGACCTATATACATCGAAAAAAGTATCAAACTTGCATAACAAAAACCTAGGTTATTATTTACTTACATTGAAATGATCCTCACAAACAAAAAGTACGGAGTTCGGGGAAATATCCTTGATATCTCTACGGCACGCTTTTAACCATTTCGCTCTTCGATTTGGATTTGTAGGCAGGTTAATAAATATTTTATTCGGTGTTTGAAATGTCGTACTCCGACACATTGGTACAACACAGTATTTAAATTGTTTGATACTACTTTTCTCCATAATAAACTTTAACACGACCCAAAACAATATACAGTTACAAAATGCAATGAAAATTATCGATCCACAACAAAAAATAACAGTACAATAATAGAGAAAGAAAACTGTGCAGCAGCGTGGCGTGTTCGCTATACGGATGGGTCGACGGCCATAGTAAGTAATGACGTCATCCACGCTGGCGCGAAAATGAACTGTTTGAAATGCTTTCGGACCGCGCGAAACTTTAACGCTGGATTATGAAGTAATTATTTAATTTTAACCGGAAATATTTTGGGAATGTTCTTTCTAGACATATATAAAGCAAATCATGAGATTTAAAAAAAATGGTCAACTTCCCTATTCGATGCTGATTAAAATGCCACCTTAGAAGTTTAAAATTTTCGAATACTTTGGAAAAAAACGAATATTGGCGATTTAATTTTCATTTTTTTATGACTCTATTTATATGAATATATGTAACAAAATAAATTTCACATTTCCGTTAATATTTTTTCTGTTCTATAAAACAGTGTTATTAAATTTACACACCGACGTTTCGTCTTTGAGCTGCAATCATCAACTTTGTTTTCTTAAATACGGTCCTGGATTTTTTATTATGGATTTTTAGAGCTTCTAAGATCCCAAAACCAATGATGTATCGCACTTATTCAAAAATTCATATTATTGGCAATTTTCATAAGAAAGCATGTGTTAAAGAGGGATAGATAATGGATTTTTAATAGGAAAATATTAAAATGATTTTTTCGAATAAGTGTGATACATCATTGGTTTGGAATCCCAAAAGCTCTTTAAATCGGTAATAAAAAATCCAGGACCGTATTTAAAAAAACAAAGTTGATGATGGCAGCTCAATGACGAAGCGTCGGTGTGTAAACCCAATAACACTGTCTTCTAGAACAGAAAAAGTGGCAATGAGAATGTAAAATTTATTTTGTTATATCTATTCAAAAAGAGTCACAAAAAAATGAAAACGAAATCACAAATATTTGGGTTTTTCCAAAAGTCGCTGAAATTAACCAAAATTTTTAAGGTTTTTAGGTGGCATTTTGATCAGAATTAAATTGCACAACTTTGCCTCTATTTATCCGACCTTATATTTCTTCAAGTTCGAGATTTCAATGATAAAGCTCGAATTTGGGACACCATGTACAGTTTTTTTTAGTGTTTAATCAGATCTATTATAGAAAAATTCTTAAGGACTAATCAGAGTAAAATATGGGCGACTTTTTGCCCTTTGCATAAAAATAAATATTTAACAATATTTCTAAAAATACTGTTTAAGACCTATCAAAATTTTATAATGTGTAATATCTCGCGTATACCTTCTGAGCATTTATTGTCAAAAACAAATCAAACTACAATTCTTTTCTATATCCAATCACACTTCTAAATATCTACTAAATCTAAGATCCTTCTTTAACAATAAATATCACATTTTCACGTTTACAATAATTATGTTAACATTTTATCACGTACTAGTACTGTTGGTACTTTCCACAGGAGCAAACTTTTCAACAATTTTTTCCATGCTGGTTATGGTACCCACGAGCAAACCCATAAAAGCAAATACTACTATAGCCATATTCTTTGCGTGGATCAGTACCATTTTCATGCCTCTGTGTTGTTGCCACTGAGCGCAGGAATCCATTATGGCTGGGAATGCCACCCCTAGGGACGAAATACAGAAGGCACCTACTAGGGAAATGAATAGGTCGATGTAGGGAACTGCTACCGCTAGGCAAACTGAAAGATTAAAAAAAAATGTTTTAATTAAATTTTTTATGAGCTAGTGAAAAGTAGTAACTTTCAGCAATGATCTGAGTGCGCAAAATTAGCTTTCTATAATAGACCATAAAATAAGTGTAAATACAAAAAGACATTAAGCATGATAGATTCTTCATTAAATACGATCAGGGAAAATTTTATTTGTAGCCTATTGGAATAAATTCGCTCGGTATAATACCTAAGAATATTGCAAAATTTTTAAAACTATTAAATCCAAACGTATTCAATGGTGCTTGCTTCCGCAGATCATCTGCTACACTAGTCGCAGCTTCTGGTGCTGACCTAAAAATAACACAACACAGAGGTTGGAATTCAAATATGGAAGCGGAGGGTTACATACAAAATGTACTAATTGTGTTGTAAACATTTACAATTAAAACATTTGTTAGGTCTCTTGATATTGTAAGATTACGATTTTTTGATTAAATTGAGTATTTTATTATATATTTCTTCATAATATGAAAATATTATTTTCTTTGTTAAACGCAAGTAAAATCCAAAATTTTAAAGCGATATTAACTTTCGAAGTTGCAACCAGTTCAATTCTCTACCAAATGACAAAGCGGCATCAAAAAATTGGGCCGTAATTTTCCAGCGTTCCATGCGCCCAAAAAAAAATGTGGGTTTGGGTCGAACTGTCCGATTTTTTGTATTTTAACAAAAAAAATTTCCCAA
>JAHBCN010015237.1:0-21350 GCA_019359885.1 Listronotus oregonensis
CCTCTCGATGAATTTCACAAACTACCAAAAGAAGAACATTTATAACCAATTGAGATGAAACCATGGACAAACACCACCTCACTTCTGGATACACCTATCTACATTACACTAACCTTTTCTGATCTTGCAGACTACAAAATAAAACAAATTTGGAAAAAGAAAAATCCAGAACAAGGGCATCCAATGCCAAAAAAATGCAAAGCCAGTTTTGTTCAGTCCCAAATAAAACTTCCCATGGGATGGAGAAATTATAGTTCCATGATCCAAACACAGAAATGCATTTAACCGCTGACCCAGCTAAAACTGCAACGTTAGTAATGAATTATATATAAAATAGTAGGCTTCCAATAGATTTAAGTTAGTTCCAATTTATATTGTGTACTCGTTATTATAAGTATATTATACTGTAATTTTTAATAAAGGTCTTTTTAAAAAGTACCTTTGACTTTCAACCCTTAACTTGTTAGTCACCCCGAGGAATACCATTTTTTTACACCGTAAGCTACCCTTGCTGCGTTGGCCGTCTACGCGGGGAAGACATCCTACTGTGTAACTGAACCATATCGATAAATTTCATTCGTGACCGCGTTCACGTTAAAATTTGGCTTCAACTGTTAGAATAATATATTTTATTTATTATATGAATGAAATTGTATTTTTTCCAGCTAAACACCAATTTCATTATTTCTTTTGCTAATTGGGTTGTACATGTCAGACGTGCTATGTACGATAGGGGTGGAGGATAAATTTTAGAGGAAACATTGTACTTCAATGGCCCTAGCCCATATTCCATCCCATTATTCTTGCAATGGGGTATCAAAAAGGCGTACATATTATCATCTGTTCTGAATGTTCAGAGGGTGATAATATACCACTGCACCTAGACCTCAGTAGGTCCTTTGTGCTTTCTCTTGTGGGCGGGAAATTTACTGCGTCGTCCAACCTATTGATTTGAAATAGTTGACGACGTCTCTATGTGAAATCTCCCTAATTTCGGCCAGTAATGGCCAGTTTGTGCCCAGCATAAAGTTCCGTTCCAATGTGAGGGCGGGACAATCGCAAAGAATGTGTTGCACTGTCTCATTTTCTTGTTCACAACCTCTACATAATTCTGTGTCCGTTAGACCCATCTTAAATAGGTGTCCTCGTAGCCCGCAGTGGCCAGTTAGAATGTCCATTAGTGTTCGAAGATTCCTTCTGGACATCATAAGGTTTTTTTTCGCTACTGACTTGTCTGTATCATCCCATTTTTCTTTAAACAGTCGAAAGGAGTATTCTTTAATGGTGTCTTTAATCGCTATTGTTGTCAATCCAGTGGTGGGGACGGGACCAGCTAGATTCAGAGGTATGATTACCTTTAGATATGTCATGTCCCTTAATCCAGGATAAGTTGACCACATTATTAAGAGAGATGTTAGTCAGGGCTTGATGACATTCTAGTACACGTCCTGAAGTAATGCGTGGTCTATTCAGGGCTAGTAATGCTTGCCTACTGTCTGTATAAATACAGATCGTATGGTTGGTGATGTTGCGGCTTTTAATTTCGTAAGCCGCTATGGTTATGACTGTTAGTTCGGATTGAAGCACGCTGGGTTTGGCGCCAATTGTCCATCCGATTTGCAGGTTTATGGATGGTGAGTATATGCCAGAGCCTGTGCCCACCTTGGTCTTAGAGCCGTCAGTGTACAGGCTAATGGTTCCTTTAGACTCGCCTCTTATTGGTATTGTTCCCTTCATGTTAATAGTGTGGGTTTATTGAAAACGAACCTTGCTGCAACTGAGTCCGCTCTTGCCTATAGAATTGGAAGTTCTCCCGTAATATCCCTCCACAGGCGTCGTCCAGTTGAGCCAGTGCCTACATTAGTGTCTAGACCGACCAAGCAGAGGCGTGTTAGAGTCATTAAGGCCGCTTTCCGTACAAAAATATCAGGGGGGGTGAGATTCAATATCACCTCCATGGCTCTAGTCGGTGTAGTGCTTATAGCACCTGTAATGTTTAAACAATGTATTCTTTGAATTTGATCTAGCTTATGTTTTGCCGTGATCTGTTCTGTTTTGGACCACCACACTATGGAACCGTAAGTTACCATGGGTCTTATTATGGCTGTGTAGATCCAATGGGCTACTCTACTACATATTATCATAGTTTATAATGATTTTCATTTAATAATTCTTAAATTTATTAATTCTCAAAATAACAGAGCGGGCAGTTGATGCTTTGGTAGCGCAACTTATAATAATTGTTATATTTCTTATAAATATGGGTACCAAACCAAGCAATATTTTGCAAAAACTTGAAAGAGGTTTTTAATTGGTGTAAGAAGTTAGAGCCGAGCCGTACAAGGTTCAATAATTTTTCGCGTGCAAGACGAGCAGAAACTTTAGCAACACCAATTCACATGGACATGGTAAACGCCGTTATTCTTGCTCAAGTTAGGTTCCCAGATTGCTACTTTAGGCGTGTCAATATCTATCTAGTACTGAGCTTCTCACATGATACCAAGAAAATGGTGACGCATTTTTATTTTTTTACTCACGACGAAGCCTGGGGTAAATATTTACGCTACAATCAAAAAGATCAAATCTAAAGTGGTGCCGATTGACCGATTTTTCAAGAGAACGATATACCAATTATACCTCTTTTTATTTTAGGAAGCTTACTCAAAAAAATTAAAACTTAATTCAAGAAGGAAAAACCGCCCAATTAAGGGTGTCTTCAAACCTCATACTGACCAGTTAACTAGAAATGTCCTTAAAAAACGCATTGTAAACTTCTTTTGCAACCACTTTGTAGTACGGATTGCTAAACTGCTGATAAAGCTATTGATCTCAAGACTTGAGTTTGAAACTACCTCAACGATGACAAAAGTTTATAGAGTGATAAAAAAAGTTATGTAAAAATAAAATGCATATACCTATTACAGTAATCAAGAAAGTGACAACCGAATTTCGGATAATATTTAAATATTTTAGTGGATGCCCCTATTTATATTTAAAAAAATGAGACAGCGTTGTATATATTGGGAAAATTTACATTCTCAATAAACACTAAACATTATAAAAACTGATGTATCTTGAAACATAACGTTTGCCTATTGAACCAAAATCCCTATTACATGGAATAAGAACGGGCATTTTTTACCATTTAAAAAGAAACTGCCAAAGTATTAATTCATTTGGTTGCTTATAGTGTGGAGGTTTAAAAGATAAAAGCATATTTATTTATTTATTGCATTTTAATTTAAGAACCGAGGACATAAATAATCATTTTAATGCTTAACACTTACTTTTGGAAATGGTTCTCCTGATACGTGGCAAAACATTTGGGCATCTTCACCAGGACCTTTGGATTGGATTTTTGGCATAACGTACACCTCGGGTAGAGCTAAAATTAAAGCGAAAAAAAAGTTTTATATCATTTTAAAAATAAACAACATAATTTATTAGTATAGTTTTAAAATCAACAATTTAAAATTAGCATAGAAAATTAAAAAAAATGCTTTGACATGACATATAGGAAATAAAATAATAAAACTATTTAATATAAGACATTGGTCCAAAAATAAACACCAAAAAAGAAACAAAATATTTAAAGTTTATTTCTGCAAAAGGATATCTAACTTTATAAATTATTTGATTGAATATGTCTTTAATCAATATTAGCTAAATCAAATAATATATTAGGTAGATTCAAGGTCACCAAAAACTTATTTCTAGGAATTAAGGGCCTAATAAGTATGCTACTGGAAGTACTGTTTTTTAAGAAAACATTAAAATCATAGTAAAAATGTGCTTTGGAAGCGCAATTGAAATTTGATAGATAGGGAAACGCGAGAACTCTTTTTTGAGAATTAAAAAAATCAGCATAGCCATTCACTTTGCGTACAAAAAATGTGGTAAACTTGTATTTCTAAACTATTAAAATTTAAAATACCTACATGACCTATTATAAAAAACGCTTGATATGTAATTGTCATATTTTTATTTTTTGTGAAAGACAAATAATTTTACTTTGGTGCAGTTAGGTTTTTTTTCTCGGAGTCGCAAACTTTTTAGAGTTACATTAACGCGACTTTGCAACTTCTTATTTTAGTGCAGTTAAACAAAAAAATAGGTGTAAACAAATAAATAAAGGTTGCACAGGCCTAGCTCATATAGCTTACACTAACAGCCGAGTGATGATCGCGTTGTTAAATTTAGCAATAGACTTAGCAATTGTTAAAAGTTAACAACGGTTTAGAATGTTTAACAAAACGTCATTGTCAGTGTTATTTAATGATTTTAGTAGGCAACCTGTCAAAATCTAACATTTTGTTAAACATTCCAAACCGTTGTTAACTTTTAACAATTGCTAAGTCCATTGCTAAATTTAAAAAATCTAAGTAAGTGATAAGAGTTGGTATAAGTATTTTGATGACTTTCAACACAAACAAAACTATTTTGATTTATTTTGTGACAGCCCATAAGGACTTGGGACCTTATAGTCCGGGAGGCCACCGCAAAAATCCAAGCCTATAGAAGAACCGCATGGAACATTTTTTTATATTACTATAAACGCGGGTCAATTTACAGCCGCACTGAGGGTTTAAATTGCATTTTTTTGCCTAAAAAAAATTGTAAAAAATCAGTTTTTTGAATATAACTCGAAAACTACTGACTTAAGGCAAAAATTGTATATAATTACAATTAATGGTCTAATAAAACTACGTCAGTTTTCTTTTATTATTTTTTTGTAGCCCTATTAGTTTTTGAGATATTAACGATTTAATTAAAATAAAAACTTAAATATCTTAAAAACTTAAAGAATTTCGAAAATATGTAATATGCAAGATTTGGTTGGTTCTATAAAAATATTTATATACATATTCTTGATAAAATAAGTAATAAAGAAGATATAAGCAAAAAAGTTATTATGGTCATTAAAAATTTCGCTAATAACACTATTTTGTTAATACAAGTAAGTATACCAGCTTCGATCCGTTTAAAAAGTAATTCAAAATATTCTATTTATTGAATGAAACAAACTAACACCACATGTGCCTTGAGGCAATGGCGGATAACCTAGCACGGATATATTATTTAATTTTTTTTGATCCAGTAACTGTACCCATACCTATCACTTGAAACATTAACTAAAATATAATTTAAATTTTATTTAATTAAAATAATTATAATAATAATAAGTATCTATCTCGGTGTTACATACCTGGCAGGAAGCTTAACATATATCAATCTTTTATGCTTCTATGTGTAAAGCTCATGGTTTAAATATTTTTATTATCGATTTAAATAATAATATTATTAATTTATAAAGATAGAAACTCGTTCAGAATGATCTTAAGAAAATTTTAATGATATTCTCAACATGAAATTTTTTTTATAGTATATTATTTTTTGAGTTAAATTAATGCTTAAACTTTAATTAAATCATATTTTAAAGTAGTAAATAAATGAGTAAATACTATAATCTAAATAAGAATGGCTTTAAGCCTAGAAGAAGTAGATAGCTTAATAAGAGAAATGTTTTAAAAGTTTAATACTAAATAAACTACAAAAAAAAA
Source organism: Listronotus oregonensis (assembly GCA_019359885.1). Taxonomy (NCBI): domain Eukaryota; kingdom Metazoa; phylum Arthropoda; class Insecta; order Coleoptera; family Curculionidae; genus Listronotus; species Listronotus oregonensis. The sequence goes on from JAHBCN010015237.1 coordinate 5,562, forward strand.
TATTTTAAAATTATGATTAAAATTTCTCAAGATCATTCTGAACAAGTCAACTGTTTTTAAAAAATTATTGATATTAATATTTAAATCGATAACAAAAATATATAAACCATGAGCTATACACATAGTAGCATAGGGGATCGAGAAATATTAAGCGTCCTGTCAGGTATATAACACCCAGATAAAAGAGGCATTTTTTTTCAATTAAAGATTAAATTTTATTTTAGATAAAGTTTCAAGTAGATCAAAATGGGTACAGTTATTGGACCAAAAAAATTAAATAAAATATCCGTGCCACCAGGTTATCCCCCATTGCCTCGAGGCACATGTGTATTAATTTGTTCCATTCAGTGAATAGAACGTTTTAAATTAATTTTTAAATGGATCGGTGCTATTTGTGCCGGAAAAAATATAATGTTATTATATTAAGGGCCAAAATAACTTTTTTGCTTATATCACCTTTAGTACTTATTTTATTAAAAATATGTATGAAACCTTTTTTATAAAACTTACTAAAAGGCCTATTTTTTGTAAATCGTAGATCTTTTAGTTTTTAAGATATTTGTATCTTTATAATAAATTAAAATCGTTTAAATCTCAAAAACTAAAAGGGCTTCAAAAAAATATAAAAAAAACTGACGAAGTTTTATTAAATTATTAATTTTGATTATATACTTTTTTTATAAAATTAATGGTTTTCAAGTTATATTAAAAAAAAACGATTTTTGCCAAGGCAGCACTACGGCTTTAAATTGACTATAGTTCATAGTAATATAAAAAAAAATGTTTCAGGCGGTTCTCTTCCAGGCTTGGTTTTTTGCAGTGGCCTCCCAGAGTATTGACCTTGCTATGGATCTCTTAAAGTATGTAAGAGGCGGTTTAATTTAACAAGACCTAAAAATTTATTGGTTTGAAGATAGAGGAAGGTTGTCTGAAGGTAGCAAGTTTAACAATATAAATATTCTAGGAATAAGTGCAAACAAAATTGAAACCTTATTGCTTCTACAGATATACTACAAAGACATCCATAAGAACCGTACGTACTGCTCTATTAGGAATTGCAAGGACAGTACTTATACCATTTAATTATTAAAAAAGGATAAAGTTTAACGTAATTAAAACCAATATAGCAAACAAACACTTCCGATACGATACGAACAAAAGTTCTAAACCACTCTGTATATAAATTAAAATTATAATGTTATATATCTTTTAATATGAGGTGACTAATAGGATACATAAAAAAAAACTTGGAACAAAAAGTAACATGGAATTTGTATAAATTAAAAAAAAAAGAAAATTTATTTTAAACGTTACATCGTAAAACCTTCCATACGAAGACGTATTAACAAATTGACAACCTACATTGGTAAAGGTATTTATTCTGTATTGTAATCTAAAATAAAAAATTCCAAACCCAAAAAACTTACTGTGAATTAGCACTACATGCGTTTGAACTACATGCGGATTCCTTTGGGCACTACACGTATAGTTTCCCGCATGCTGCAATTGAACTTTTGTTAAATACAGACTTCCATCGCCGTAAACCTTAACATCATCTTGATCCAATGTTGCCAGATCTTGACCATGCCGACGCCATTGTACAGGTGGAATTGGAGAACCAGTGACGTCACAACGTAGTTCTATGTTATCTCCAAGACGTGTAGATATCTGGCTTACTTCAAGTGCTTTATCAAGTGTAACAACTGAGACACCTAAAACATAAATTAATTAAATATTTATGCTGCCAAAAAGTTTGTTCTTACATAAAATGTAAATTTTGAAAATATTTTTTCTTTATAGTTTCCTTAATTTTCACTCTTCCCCTTAGTTAAAGTATATAGTATGTCCACGGATAGATATTCCAATAGGACAAATAGACCAAAAATTTCGTTTTTCGACAAAAAGTCATTCCTGATAAAAAGTTCTGCATCTCGACAAAATGTTGAATACGAGAAGAATTTTTATTTTTTTATACAAGGTACTCAAAAAATGGGAAAACATAAAATACCGTCAAGAATAAACTATCTTTATTTATCGTTTTAAAGTAAAATGGCAAATAAAAAAAGGTTTTAAATCCTATTCAGTGCTTACATAAAGAAACCAAGCTACATTTGTCCCCGGTACTGTAATAGCAGTTCATCCAACTTATCCGAAAAAAAGGTTTGTAGCATTTTCATGTCTGAATTTCTGTTGTACGTGTTCTCAAAGAAAAACGGTCCTATTATCTCAAAATACGAAATGGGCAGGAATGGGATGGGCAGGAGTTCTGAGCCCATTTTCTCTGCTTCAGCATCGTATTTTATTATGCGTGTATTATTTTTACTAACCAATCTCTAGTATAACCTTTTTCACCTATCTCACCAAATGCAGGTATCGTCTATCACAAAAAACCTGACAAAACGTCAGATAATGTCATGAAGTTGTCCAAAATCTTGTTTTAAAATTTTAAAATAAATATGCTGTCCGGTAAACAAAAAATATTTTTGCAGTGTTTTGGTACAGGTGAAAACTCTTACAATTATGTACGATTTATGTTTCAACGTATGCAATTCGGTAATTAATCAAGACATTCAAACACACGGGGTCGGTGGAAAACTTAAAAATTAAGAATAAACTGTTTGATGAGAATGATGCAGCTACCGTTGTGGTCTTATAATCTGATGCGGAGAACCCACTTTCCTCACTAAGGAAACAAGCTCAAAATTTGCAGATCGTCCAAAAAAGTCTAATTCAAAAAATTTTAAAACAAAATAAGGTGAACCCATTCAAACCGCATTTTAATCAAGCTTCAGAAGATGGGACCATGCGAAACGACTGGATTTTGGTTTATGGGTAGGGGACAAAATTTTAAATGAAAATAACCAATTTTACAAGCTTATTTTATTCTCTGATGAATCGACTTCTTCAACAAACGGTACAGTGGTTTTTCAGCACGTACGATACTGAAACAAAGAAAATCCCAAATTTAGAATTCCTGCCCATCGCCAATATTTTAAAAAGTTAATGTATGGTGTGGAATTTCGTATTTTGGAATAATAGGACCGTTATTCTTTGAGAACACGTGCAACAGAAATTCATACATGGAATGCTACAATCCTTTATTTCGGATAAGTTAGATGAGCTGCCATTACAGTACAGGGGACAAATGTACTTTCAGCAAGATGGGTGTCCAGCGCATTGCGCACGCGAAGTTACAGAGTGGCTTATCATGAAATTTGGAGATCGACGGATTGGGGCTGTTTAAAGCAATTAACTTTTCAGCAACCCATTAAAAACAATGTTTATATTTTGAAACAGAGGATTTTACAGTCAGTACAAATGATCAATTAAAAAGTTGTCAATTTGAAAATGCGTGAACACGGGAGGGGTTTTTTTGAATAAATATATTTCTTTTGTTGTGCAATTTTTTTGTTTAAACGTTTCTTTGTAAGCACAAATAGGATTTAAAACCTTTTTTTATTTGCCATGGTACTTTAAACGATAAATAAGTTAGTTTATTCTTGTGGTATTTCATGTTTTTTTTGGTACCTGTAAAAAAAATAAAATTTTTCTGTAAAAACGACATTTTTTCAATGCAAACTTTTTATCAAAAATTACTTTTTGTCGAAAAACGAAATTTTTGGTCCATTTGTTCTATTGGGACGTGGACATACTGTATAAAAGGGTAATGTAGTAAAATATAAACGGTAACCTTAAAGTTCAATTACACAAATTGCTTACGATAAAATTAAAATATTTAACTAATTTCATTTGTATTAATAAAGTTTAGGAAAAAATAAAAATAGTCACATATGATTTCTGTTCTTTTAATAATAAAAAGTTGTAGGTTGTTTCCTTTGGTATTCATATCAATAACCAGTTTTATACACTTAGAACATAACTGCTTAAATATAATGAAATGACAAACATTTTTTAAACTTACTATACAGCTTGCTAAAAGCTAAGGAAAATTCATTTATGCTTAATTGTTTGTCCTTGTCCGTATCGTCAAACTCAATCATACTCGCCAAACCACATCCACTTGTTAAATTAATTACATTAACCAAGTCTTGATCTTCTGTTGAAACCTAAAACAAAAATAATTTAATAATAATATACCATCTAAGTTACTAAATATAGCCTTTTCAAGAAGTGAGTTTTCAAAAAATTAGTTAAAAGGGTACGAAAAATATGAGCAATAACCATAGATAACCTAACTTTAGATATGTAATCGCTAATTGCATGTATGGCAAGTTTACTCTAGCGCTCACTAAACAAACGATAAGGGTATTCAGCATGCGTATTTAAAATAAAGGACCAGTGCCGGACTTAGAAATGTCTATAAATTATTAATTAATTTATATTCATGAAATACACTTAAAGTGACACTTTTCCAAATTCATTGACGTTGTCAAAGATATTTTCAAATAGTGTTCATAACTAGTTACAAAAAGTAAAATTTTTTGCAACTGGTGATGAAAACTAATATATTTCCAACGTAAATGAGTTTTGAAAAGTTTCTTATATTTTAAACTTGAATTATAAAAAATCATATGATATTTAAAATTAAAACAAATATATTGTGTAAAACGCATTGGGAAACACTATTTTTCATAACTTACATAAATTTGCTCTGCTTGTTACGAGAAATAGTGCTGTTTCCAACTTGTTGCACAAATAACTTTTTTTTTATTTAGATACTATTTTTTTTTATTATTTTGCAATTTTATACATATATAAATTATGCTAGGTAGTAATATAAACAATAAAGTAACAGAATTAAAATTAAAAAAATTAAATAGCAAAAAATAGGGGCTAATAAAAGATAGGGTTTGTTTTAAGACCCAGTCTTTGTACCACCATGAAACGGTTTTGAAATGATAGAATCGAAAACGCGTGAGTGCCCACTTTACGTTTTTTTTGTCAGAATTTATAACGAAAGGGGAAAGTTTGAAAACGCTTTTTCTGTGGGTAAAAATTTAAAAAAGGGGGTTGCGCTTTGGGTTGTTGGGAAAAATTTTTAAAAATAAAAAAAGGGAAAAAACCCTTTTTTTAAAATAAAACCCGGGGAAAAATCCCAAATTTTTTTTTTAAAAAGGGAAAATTTGGGATTTTGCAATTTTTGGCCATACATTTGCGAGTTTTTTTGGAAAAACTTTGGGAAAGGGCCAAAAATGAAAAAATTTAAAAATTCACTTCCCCCGGGAAAAAGGATTTTTTTCTGGTTTTTTTAAAAAAATTTTTTTTTTGGGTTTTTTTTTAAATTTTTTCAAAGGGCGCCTTAAAAAAAATTTTAAAATTTTTTGGAATTTTAAAAATTAAAATTTTTTTTTTTTTAAAAATTTTTTTTATTTAAAAATAAAAAAATTTTAAAAAAAAATATATATATATATATATATATATATATATATATATATATATATATATATATATATATATATATATATATATATTATTATATATATATATATATATATATAAAATATATATATATATATATATATATATATATATATATATATATATAAAAATATATATATATATATATATATATATATATATATATATATATATATTATATATATATATATAATATAAAAAATATAAAATTTATTTTTTTTTTTTTTTTTTTAAATTTTTTAACCTTTTTAAAAAATTTAAAAAGATGTTAAATTTCCAATTTTTTTTTCCCCAAAAAAAATTTTTAAAACAAAAAACCCCCAGCTAAAACAGAAAGGAATAAAAAGAATTTAATTTTTTTTGCAACAATGGGGCCCCCCAACACCCCCCAAAAAATTAAAAAGGAATGAAAAAACCCGGGCGAATGGAAAATTTTCGAAATATTTTTATTAAACGCCCCTTTAAAAATTTTTTTTTTGGGGTTTTTTTTATAACAGTTTTTTTAAAAAATTAAAACCCCCCTTTAAAAATTTTTGAATATTGTACAGGGGGGCTAATCGCGTTTTTAAAAATCTTTTTTGGCTCTAAAGGGGTTTTCAACACACTATTGCGTTATTAAAAAATAAAAGGCTATTTGCAGTTTGATGTACCTTTATTTATTTCAAGATTTATTCCACGGTACCCCCTTTTTTAATAATTTTTAATATTTCTGGAGATATAACGTTTTTGTTGTTTCGGCTTAATTGTCTTAAAAAATTCATTATACATTTTTTTTCCCAAATAGCCTGTGCGAACTGCAATCTCATCGCCGACACGGCAAAGGGAATTTGAACCCCCAAAAAAAAACGAATAATTTTGGGGGTTCAAACAATGTCCGGGGAATCTCCCGGAAAAAAGTTTGGGGGGGCCCCGTTATTTAATATATTTTTTTAAAATTTCTTTAAGAATTTTATAGCTAAATTGAAATATCGTGACCCTTTTTTATCTCTTTAAAAAAGAAAAAATTTTTTTTCTTTCAGTTAAAGCCCCACTTCTTTTAATGGCACGTCATCGTTTAAGATTTCATTTTCTAATTCCAATAGCCATTTTCCCCGTTTCTCGTCACCAAAAAAATTTTTGCTTATTTTTAAAACACACGACAAAATAGCCAATGCTTATTGCCGCTGGGAATTGCTTTTTAGCGATTTTATTTCGTTGCTGACTATTTTAAAAAAAACCTTTTAAAAATTACAATACCCCCGTAAAAAGCAGGGGTTTTCTTAAAAACCCCATCCCCCAAACATTTAAAAAAACCTTTTTAATGGAGTTAATTATAAAGCATTGGGACAAACATACAAAAAATTCTTCATAAGGGTTTTATAAAAATGTTTAAATTAAGGGGGAAAAATTGAGGTATTAATGATTTTATTTGTGCTTTTTATAGTAGTTTTAAAAAAATTATGCAGAAAAACCCCAAAAAACCCCCCAGCTGTGGTTGTTTTTTTATAAAGGCTTATTAATGAAAATATAAAATATATTAATTAGCTTTAAGAAAGTTTTTAAAACCCATATTAAAAGCCAATTGCTTAAAAAACTATTTGGTGTAAACCAATTTTTATAAATATATTAAAGGTCTTTGGACGCCTTTATAAAACTTTTATAAAGAAGAAAATGATATAAAGAATCATCTTGTGTTACTTGGGAGGTTATACCACTATTCTTTCTCTCTTGCACAAATGTTTGCTTTCCAAGCGGATCACCAAAAAACTGTTTATACATTTTTTATGAACAAAAAGGAAAGTATTAATTTACCTTAACAAAAATCAATAAACAGTAAAACTTTAGGAATCCAAATATATAGAAATTTTTTTTACAAATAAAAATAAGTCAACCAAAAACTAAAAACCCACAAGGGCCGTGGAAATGGTAGGCGAAAACGTGTAAATAAAATCGGTCTGCCCTTTTCCGGTCCTTTGCGATGATTTAAGAAACCCCAAGGAATAAATATCCACAGCGCACGCCCATTTTTTCGCCCATCGAACTTTTAAATGCGCATCTAATAACCCTTTGCTGGTCCATTGACTCATTTGAGGGGAAATTTAAAAGTCGGGATTTTTTTTCTGCAAATAAAAATTGCAATTGCTATTAATAAAAAACGAAACAAAAAAACATTTTGTTTTTTGATAATAACTCAAAATTTTACAAGATAGCGGAAATTGCAAAAAGATCCTTAAATATTGATTTAAAAAACTTTTAAAATAATATTGTCATCTTAACACTTGAAGAAAGAAATTCCTGTTGGAATTTTTTTTTCGTACCCCCGTCTTTATTAAAAGCTAGATAATTATTTAAATAATTATCCTATAATTTTTTACCTCTAAGAGTTCTTTCTATGAGTGTAGCCAATAGGGTAACACATAAACTTATTTAAAATTTGGTTATTTTGTTTATAACGAATTTTTAACTTAACAAAATTTTACGATTTGTCATACTCATCTTAAAATAAGCGCGCGAAGCCATATTTTTAGCAACAAATAAAATTATAAATATTAAAGCTAGAGATCCGGAAGTTGGGAGTTTTCGAAAATTTCTTTCTCTTTAGGGATCTTTTTTGCAATTCCCGCTACCTTGTTTTAGTTTTGAGTTATCAACAAAACAAAATTTTTTTTTTCATTTTTTGTTAATATTAATTGCAATTTTTGTTGCAGAAAAATCGACATGACACATATCTCAGAATTGGCAATCCGGGGTAATGAGCCATCGCCCCTATTTTTCGTACCCCTTTAACTTTTTTTCGCAGATTTACTTTCTTTTGTACATATTTTAAAAATACAAATTAAAGTTTCTTAAACATTTAAAAAAGTTAAACAAATGTTTTCTACTTCTTATAAAATATAACAGGAAATAACAAGCGAATATTTTCAACCAATGCATACCATAACTTCCTAAATTATTGAAATTACATTCCTTAGTTTGCCTTATTTAATGGAAAATAAATTAATATAATGAAAAGCGAGCAAGATAAACAGAAGCGACATTGCTGGATCACATTCCCTATTGAGGAGGTAATGTGTAATTCAGTAAAACTAAATTCGCAAATTTAGCATCTTGGTTTGGTGAAAGTTAAAGCAAGTGGAATAATTGTTTTAGGTTGATTTAAATGGATCAGTGTACAAAACTTTTAAATGTACTTGAATATATACTTAAAAGAAGAATTTTTAATTACATTTAAATAATATGTTTTCGTACAAAAAATAAAAAAACTAAAATAACAAAAAAAATGTAGGAAAAAAATTGTATTTATTATTATTTAATCAAACTGAATATGAAACAATAAAACCAATGCAGCAAAATGTGGCAATCAATCATGTGCTGCAATAATTCTGAAAAACCACCACAATCTCAGTAAGTACTAAAAGTAAAAAAAAAATAAATTATCGTAACAAGTTTATTTTTATTTAAGTAAAACGTTAAACCTAAAAAAAATATTATTGTATTACATCCTATAAAAGCACCCAAAGTTATAAAGGAACCACACATTATAGCATAAGAGCCCGTGACCGTCAGATTTACGTTATAGTGTAAAAATTAAAAGTTTCTTTGCGCAATGTCCCCATCAGGGGTAGTACCGATTGGCTACTAAGAACTTTAAATTATGGTGGCTTTGAAAAGTAGCAGGTGCCAAAGCCAAAAGTGATGCCCCTTGTATTTTTTTTTATTTTTTACGTTAAAAAAAATAAATTTTGTTTGTCGACATTTGACATAAATATGCATTTTTTGACGTATTTAATTTGTTTTGTATCACTTCCGGTTTCACCGGAAATGACTGGTACACGACATATTATGTTATTTTTGACCCTTCTGCTGTAAGACGTTTATTTTTTTAAAATTCCAATCTGGAGTGCTAGGAATAGCTATGGAAACATAAATTTAATTATATATATTTTGTTTGTTGTGGACAGTCCTGTCACGGTAGTCAGATATGTGTGGATCGGTAAAATACTAATCCGTCTATTTGACCCGCGGTTGAGACAAAATAAAAGACTCTCTAAAGTGTAAAACCTTTTTTTTCACTATTAAATTAATGTTTTTTTAAAAAATGGAGAAATATAACTTTTTAATATTTTATCAAAATATTATTCTGGTTTAAAATTTTAATTTTTCAATTTAAACCCAGAAAAAAGTATAAAATTTTCGGAGCTGAAAGCCCTTTGAGGGTTTTTGATTATATTTACGTGGCATCCGGAGCCTTTATTTTTGTAGACAGAAAAAAATGTTTTATATAAAAATTGTAGGTTTTCTCCATATTATTTTTTAAAATTATTATTAGTAAAAAAATATCGCAACAAAAAAATGGAAAAATTTAGGCAACTCCAACTTTTTTAAATGGAACACCCTGTATATTATGCGCTACAATGACAGACCTTTTTTTTCTAATTTCAAATATATATACACTGATAATATTTGGACAAACCATTTTTGAGATATTTTAGCTTAAAATATTAATAAATTGCAAAAAAGTTTTAAATTAGTATCAAGAAAGCCATGGAAACAATAAACTTGTTATTTTGCTGAATTTGGTGATAGTTTTCTCTGAACCAATAATTTTTATATTTGTAATTAAACATTCCTTTTATAGTGAAGGAAGACTCGTTGATAAATAGAATTTTATTTAAAAACTCTGGATCCTGCTGCATAAACCTAGCAATTTCCAATGCATACTCAGGTCAGTCCTGCATGTTTTGTTTAGAAAAATTCTGGACAGACATAAATGTATAAGGATGAAATTTGTAAAATTTTTAAGTTGAATAAATTTCATAATCTATTTTATTATGTTTAAATGCCGCATCTGAGATTGATATTTTAGGATTTTCTAAAATTATTAAAAGTAGTTAGTACTAATTCAATAGAAAAAGTATAATAATTTTTCTGGAAAAAACAAGGATATCCACAACTTTGTTTTCATTTTGTGCTACAGTTCTTTTCCTTATTTTTAAGCTTTTTCGTTTAATAAAGTTTTTTACTTTGTATTTAATAGTATCTATAGATGGTACCCGTTGTTAAGGATATAATAAGTAATATTCCCTTTGCACTGTCGTCACATTATTATTGTTACCATAAAAAAGACGCACAATAGTGATTTTTTGTTCTTTTGAATAGCCCATCGACAAGAAAGCAATATAAATTATTCTTAATAGTTAAAATAATAAACTTTAACTTTTTACAGACGTCAAATTTATTAAAACAAATTTATTGTTTTCATAGCTTTCTTGATACTAATATTTTTTTTTTTCAATTTATTTTTATTTAAAGCTAAAATATCTTAAAAATGGTTTATCCAAATATCATCAATGTATATATATTTGAAATCAGAATAAAAAGATATTTTATTGTAGCGCATATTATACAGGGTGTTCTATTTGAAAAAGTTGAAGTTGCCTTTATTTTTCCATTTGCTTATTGCGATATTTTTTTACTTATAATTTCAAAAGATAATATGGAAAAAAACCTACAATTTTTATATATTTTTTTTTATATCTTCGAAAATAAAGACTCCAGATGCCACGTAAATATAATCACAGACCCTGTACACAACTAAAATTTTATTACTGCCAGAAATACGTTTGATAATTTTTGTCCGGGTCACCTATTACTAGTGGTTCTAAATACTAAAAACTCTACAAAAACAAATCTTCTCGTATTTATAACCTTTTAACAAAATAGTTTAGTGCCAAAAATTGCTTGGTTTTAAAAAAATGCCTACATTCGGGTAATTTTTCGATTAACTCATAAAACATAAATAACGGTTCTTGAACATTCTTAGAAATGCCGGCCAAAGAAAGGTTTCAGGGATTGTTTATTTAGAATATAATATGGGTTTTTTACTACCGTCCCGATTAAGGTGTGGTTCCTTCCACGCTGTCGTCGCATACACTAACGCAATAAACGATGGCCGCCGTTTAAGGTAGTTTCACGCGGCCGCCGCATGCGGTAACGCAATGCATAACGCAGCGGCCGCCGTTTAATCAGGTGGTTTCTTAGACCCGGCTCAAACTCGCGATAGCAAAATTATTAGTGTAAAGGGAATAATCTTTGGTAAAGTCCTGATGGAGATCTCGCAATATATTTATTGTTAGAAGAAAAACAGGATGACAAAATATTATTACAATTAGCCAACCTGAAACATAGCAATGCCCCTATAAATCAATATTTCAGTAAAGACGCGATGAGGGTTGTTTCTACTACATTAATAAATCGACACTGCAACAGGATGAAGTAAAATTTAAAAAATATTTTAGACTGAATAAAGCACAGTTTAGTTTTATTCTTGACTTAAAAAAAAAGACGATATAAAGTCCGTGCCATAAACAGAATAAAATCCAATTATCCCATGGGAAAAAATTAGCCATTGTATTAAGGTAACTGTACAGGGTGTCCCAAATTCGAGTTTAAAGGATCTGAAACTTGAAGAGTTACGAGGTCGGTTAAATGAAGGAAAGTTGCGCAATTTGATGCTAATCAAAATCCCAAACTAGAATTTTTTAAAATTTTGAATAATACTTTTGGAAAAAACCGATTATTCGCGATTTCGTTTTTATTTTTTTATAACTTTATTTGAATGGATGTCAAAATAACTTTTACATTTCCATTGCTACTTTTTCTGTTCTACAAGATAATGTTATTAGATTTATACACCGACGTTTCGTCTTTGAGCTGCCATCATCAACTGGTTTTTTTTTATATACGGCCCTGATTTTTTTTTATTATGTATTTTAGAGCTATTAGGTTCCCAAACCCAATATTGTATTGCACTTATTCGAAAAATTTATATTATTGGCAATTTTCATAAGAAACCATATGTTAGAGAGAGTCAGACAATATTTTTTGGCAGGATTTTAAAACATTAAACTGATTTTTTCGAATAAGTGAGAAACATCATTGGATTTGGGATCTTAAAAGCCTTTAAAATACGTAATAAAAAATCCAGTACCTCATTTAAAAATAAAGTTTTAACAACCAATTAAAAAAACACCGACATTCACACAAAACAACACCAACAAATTATCAAACGCACACACGACTGCGGCTACACTGCTTTTCAGCAGTCCAGTAGCATCAATCGAGTCGTTGACAGGACGCATACGACGGCCGCTCGAACAAACCAGGCACATTTAAAAACATGAGTAGGAGTGGTTTGCGGCCAACGTAGTGCGTTAGTCGCATGCGGCGGCCGCATGGAAGGAAACATACCTTTAATCAGGTAGTTTCTTAAGACCGCGGCTCAAACTAGCAAAATTATTAGTGTAAAGGAAATAATCTTTGGTAAGAGTCGTAATGGATGATCTAGCAATATATTTATTGTTAGAATAAAAAGAGGATGACGAAATACTATTACAATTACCCAACCTGAAACATAGCAATGCCCCTATAAATCCAATATTTCAGTAAAGACGCGATGAGGGTTGTTATACTACATTAATAAATCGACATTTGCAACAGGATGAAGTAAAATTAAGAAAATATTTTAGACTGAATAAAGAACAGTTTAATTTTATTCTTACACAGAGTTGAATATCCAATAACCCCAGTGGAAAAATTAGCCATTGTATTAAGGTAAATCTGTACAGGGTGTCCCAAATTCGAGTCTAATCATTAGAACCTCGAAAACTTGAAGAGATACGAGGTCGGTTAAATGAAGGCAAAATTGCGCAATTTGATGCCACCTTAGAACTTTAAAAATTTTGAATACATACTTTTGGAAAAAACCGATTATTCGCGATTTCGTTTTTATTTTTTTATGACTTTATTTGAATGGATGTAACAAAATAACTTTTAGATTTCCATTGCTTCTTTTTCTGTTCTACAAGATAGTGTTATTAGATTTATACACCGACGTTTCGTCTTTCAGCTGTCATCATCAACTGTTTTTTTTTTAATACGGTCCTGGTTTTTTATAATGTATTTTAGGAGCTATTAAGTTCCCAAAACCAATAATGTATTGCACTTATTTGAAAAATTTATAATAATGGCAATTTTCATAAGAAACCATATGTTAAAGAGAGTCAGACAATATGTTTTTGGCAGGATCTTGGGAAAACATTAAACTGATTTTTTCGAATAAGTGCGAAAGATCATTGGATTTGGGATCTTAAAAGCTCTTAAAATACATAATAAAAAATCCGGTACCTCATTTAAACAATAAAGTTTTAATTTTCAACAATTAAAAAGAACACCGGACATTCCACACAAAACAACACAAACAAAATATCAGACGCACACACGACTGCGGCCACACTGATTCTTCAGCAGTCCAGTCGCATCAATCGCAGTCATTGACAGCGGACGCATACGACGGCCGCTCGGAACAAACCAGGCACATTTAAAAACATGAGTAGGAGTGTTTGCGGCTAACGTAGTGCGTTAGCCGCATGCGGAGGCCGCGTGGAAGGAAACGTACCTTTAGAAGATTAATACACTTTACACGATGCAGTGCATTTCAAAAATAGTTGAGGTGTCTCGAACAGCAACAATAAATATTTTACACTACAAATAAAAAAAAATAATACTAACCTGATTTAATTCAACCTCTTCCAAGTGTCCGTCATTATTTTTATCGTAATGTGAAAACATCATCGAAAGAAGGAAGTCTTTACTTTGATTATCAGACATCAATTTGGCATGGTTGTACAGTAAAAGATTGTCCTGAAATCATAATTAATAAACATTGCATATGAAATATTATAGTAAAAAGCCATGAGTATTGATAAATAATGAATAAATATAAATTAAATTGTTGCAAAAATAAACACATCAAATCTACAACCGGTTATTTAAAACATCTTTGAGTAAATGTTATCTAAAAAGTAAAGTAAAAGTACATTTTAAGTGTTATTGTATAATAATCTTTAAAAAAATATATTACATTATTCCCATTTTAGTGTTTTATCTATATTATAGCTACAAACACCCTGTACCCAAGAAATTTCGTTTTATTCTTCTTGGTACAATCCATGAGGACTTAAAGCTTAAGTACTTACGTACCATGGATGTCTTACATAAAGTAAAAAGCAATTTATTGATATGATACTTAAAAATCTCACCATTTGAGGTAAAAGGAAAGATCTCTACAGACAGGAGGTTCAACAGACTGAACACTCTACAGATGAAGAAACGAACAAAGGGAGGTAATGGATGCATGCTAGTGGTACTATATGTTATTCCACTGTGAGCCTCGGGGGACGAATAATTTTGGTTAATTCGTCAGAGAAGAAGCCTTTAAAAACGACAGGTCCCCCACAGCTCGTCAGTTGGCAAGCAAAAAAGCTTTCTTAAAAAATAGAGTTCATTAATAAGGCGAACGGCCCTTCTTTAAATAGAATTAAAACTTCTAATAGTGGGAGACGTCATTTTTCAGAATAGCAACAATATTTCTAACAGGGTCTAAGTTGCGATTTGTACAGAGTATAGACATTAGAAAAAGAAAAATACTTTTGCCCAAAACAGGAAATCCTGGCATTTTTAAAGGGGTTGGGGCTAAGGAGGTTTTTACTATAATATACTACTTTCTATAAAATAAGTAAATAAAAAAACAGAAATTTTAAACTTATTTTACATTGATACTTGCAAAGTTGTATTGACTGAATAACAAGTAAAATGAGTTCAAACCACAATACTATTCAAATGCGTTTTTAATTAATCAGAAATCATGATTTTACTTCCAATTTGACTACAATTAACTTACAAAATAATATGAAAAACAATAATAGCCCATAATGGGTTACCAAATCTATTTGCACTTTAGGTTTCTTGTTAGTACTAAAAAGTAGATTTAAAAGTAAAATCAAACCCACCTTCATCACCTCATACTCCTGCATTGAACACTCATCCCTTCCGTAGTAATGATCTTCAATTTCGTTTAGTAGATTATTTAGCTCTCCTGGTTTTAAACTCGGTAGTACCAACACAGACTAAAAAGGGCAAAAATTATTAAATAAATAAATAGTAAGGCATTTTTAAATAAACAAAAGTGGTATACCATTTAATTTTTTCCTACTAAATATATAATACCCACGAAAATCCAAAAGTTACCAAATAAGTATTAGCTTATTTTAAATAAAACACTCGGATATAAGATAAATAAATCTGAGGAAGTATTTTAAATTAAAATACATTTTACAGGAATTTCGTCAGCTCTAAGAGTAACACTAAATTGTTTAAATTAGCAAAAAGTTGTGTAATTAATGATTAAATTTAACTGATCTTAAAATATGGATACTTATTAATATAATTAAAAAAGTAAGAGATTTTATTAATGTTTTAATTTATTTTTCTGTTTAAAGAAATTTTTAAGTCTGATATAGCATTATTCTTTTTACTTTAGATACATTGTTTAAAAATTTTTAATTTTATTCCTAAAATACTAACTTGGAT
>JAHBCN010015238.1:0-21330 GCA_019359885.1 Listronotus oregonensis
AGTGAAATTTTTAACGGAATGAATTATTTGAAGTGTTCTGAATACATCATAATTTTTAAAAAAAATTCTATTAATATTTATTACCCAAAAAATATTTAATGTAACTATCGGTTTTGACGCCGGCGCAAAAAAATGCGGCGGGGGCCCCTTTTTTCAGCTTTAAAATTTAAAAATTTAAAAAATAATAGTGATAGAACTCCGGGATTTTGGACTTTTTAATCAGAAATTTCCTCCTCCTCAAGGATCTTCTTTACAATTTCTGCTATCTCCCATGGTTTTTAAGTTATCATCAAAAATCGAATTGGCTTTTTTAATTTTGTTTTTTTGATAATAACAATTGAATTTTTTTTATTGGCAGAAAAATCCTTAGAACCCTTTCTCAGAATTGCATTCCGCGTCCAATGAGCTGTCGCTCTTTTTTTTAAAACCTTCTCTTTTTTCGCAGAAAACACTTTTCCGTTGACTATCAGTCCTTTGTTTTTCTTTACTTCAATTAAGATACTACGCGCTAATTCTTAATGCTACGCCAATGTCCGTTTTATATTATGATCCATCCCGAATAATAAGCCCTATAAATGGCCTGGAATATCTTTGTTCCTTGAGGCATTAAGTCAACAGATCTGGAACATTCTTTTAGTGGAAATAAACGGGCACTTAGCACGTAAGATTCCGGGCGGATTTTGTTAAAAGGTTTCGGGCATTATTTTAAAGGGTTAACTTTAATTGATTTAAGTGGAGGAGGATTTAAACACAACAACCTTGTTTCTTGTAGAAATATCCTTAATTTAATTTTAAATACACGGTAGCCTTGTTTAGACGGGGTGGGCCAAATTTTTATTTCGAGGTCTAAATTTATAATGTATTTAACAATATAAATTTTTAAAAAAAATCGTGATCTGATAATATGGTAGACTCTCATTTGGGTACTGTTAAACCTGGATTAAATACACACTGTATCTGTCAAGCTTGGCGCACTACTTAAAACGATAGTAGAAATTTTAAAACTTATTAAATAAGCTTATAATATAAATTCTAAGAAACAAACTTTGGGAGATTTACTAACATTTAAAACCAAATTTCAAAAACAAATATTAACTTCCAACTTGCTTGCGATAGATGTGAAACTATTTGATATCGGCTTAGAAGTATTTACTTAGACTTGAGAGTTGCAAAGTTTAATTATAACTTTCGAAATTTCAAAATTATAAGTATTTCTTAGTGTTATGAGAAATTAAACTTACCAGAAACCTATTTCAAGATATTCCTAAGTCACTTCTTATGATATTTGAGATGCTAAATTTGGTTTTAAAAATAACTTCTAAGAGATTTTTACCTGACGCTTTTATATTATTACATTTTTCTTTGTTTTTTATAGATGTTTGTCTTAGAAACAAGTTGAATAAGAATTTAACTTAACCTTACCAAAAACTATAATTTTGTTTTAATTGTTTTCTCATTTCTAACCTTCGAAATTAGTTCTACCTCAGAAAGGAAAGTCGAATCAAGCCAAATTTAGTATAAGGAGCACATATTAATGTTGCCGTTTCCGAATTTGAAACTTTTATGATGGCGGATCTTATAATATGGTGGATAAAACAGGCAAGACAAATCTGATATATGCTACTTTGGGTAAACATAAATTTCAGAAACATAAGAGACGAAAAAAAAAACACTACTAAAAAGAACTTAAAATTAATTTTCGTTCCACAACAAAATGAAGATATTAGTGTTTTTTTTTTTAAAGTGTTATCGGCCAATTTAACAATTGCTTATCATGTTTTTCTTAAATTTTACATACTGACTTCAAATCATTATTTACCCAAACTAGCATACATCAAATTTGTCTTTAATTTATTGTTTTTGCTTATTTTTTCCACCATATTAAATCCGCCATCATGAATGTTCTAATTTGACTTTAAATTCGGAATTTGTTACTTCAAAAACCACCTTATACGAAATTTGTCTTTAATTGGTTGATATTCGAAAAATGTATGCGTCGTCTTGAAAAACACACCGCCATTTTGAGTTCGCTATCTTCAATTTTCAGCAACTAACTTTAGATAAGTATAAGTCTGACAACCGTATCTGTGACAGTGCGGCGTCGGTAAGGGAAGGAAGTTATAAACCAAACATGGCGTACTTCATTCATAAAAAGCACAGCGGCGTGCGGATTTTCTAAAAGTTCAGGAATATTTTGTAATTTGTTTAAATGAAATAATGTGTACAGTATACATTTATGTTTTATTTAAAATATATTTTAAATGTATGGTCGTCACCAAAAATAAAGGAATTTAAAGACCATCAGTAACAATTTCACAAAATATTTCATGGAAAGTTAAAAGTGCAGAAAAACGTCATCATCTAATCGTTTTTTTTTTTGATTACCTTTAAGATAGGCGGTATTTTTAATTTTTGGTAATATTTCAAAATGAGGAAACGTCGTTCTACGTTCCTTAGTATTATCATTGCAATTTTTGAAAAGACAAAGAAATTTATAAAATAAAACCTTACTAAGTAAGCATTACTATTACTACAATGTTAAATCATTATCTACCCATGTCTCGTCCAAAAAAATTGCAAATGCACAAGCATTAGTATATATTTGTACCTCCAATGTAATATATTAGGACGCTCCATTATTTTTTTTATTTTTACATTTACGCAAAACAAAACCGTTTGATATTAGTAACTTCCTAAGTGTTTCCCTAGAATATAAAAAATTTAAGTCTTCTCACAATTTTTTCAACAATTTTCTACTTGTCGGGACAACTTTCAATTTAAGATAAAACCTATTTATCATATGTCTTATCACTTGAAAATCAAAATTTGTATTCATCTCGACAAGAGAAAGACGCCGTCGTTTTTTTTTAGGACTGGATAACATTTGATTGGGGTTATTTTCCAACCGTTCCTTGTCTTCTTTATTAATTTTTCGTACAGTTGATACGGCGACTCCGGTGTAAAGAATCCCGGTCAAGCTTACGTTTAAGTGGCAATTTTAAAGAATTTCTTGCGGCTTCTTTATCACAAACCCTATTAACAAAATAAAACAAAAATAAAATGGACAAAAGTATATTTAAAAGTAGCTTTTATTTAATTTATGAAAAACTGTATGCTTTATTCTGTGTATAACAGTGTTAGTTCTGAAATAAAAGCGTCAGCGTCAGTCTTTATTTAGTGACAAGCGGGTTGCCTAATCATCGAGACTTGCCCGCTTTCTTTGTTACTTGCCAACAGCTTAATGAAAACAATACTTTTTTCATATTTTTGACGTAAAAAATGGTATAAAGACGAATAAAGACCCTCTTCGTAAAAAATTTGCAAACAGATGACTTGCCAACTTTAGTTGCCGCTACATATTATAAAGCTTTCTTTTTCGTATATTTAATGCTATATATAATAGAAAAAAGATGATTAAATTTGTTTATTTTAAAACAATGGTAATACTATTAAAATACTATTTAACAATCAAATAAGAACTAAAAAATGTATATACAAGGTAGAAAAACAAAACACAACAAAACAAGAAAACATTTCACAACACCAAATTTAAACTTAGAAATAAGGATAAAACCTTCGACCCCTGAATGTTTAAATATTCGACATTCCAAGAGGGAACCAGAAACAGCGCAAACACTTCCAATCACAAGTAAATTTACTCCATAGAAACAAAACATGTGACAAGCTCCACCAACCAGGTGTGTTTACTTCGCAACTGGACAAGCCTTTTGTTTGATGTTGCCAGTTTAGACAAAATCGATAAGGTCTTTGAAAAATAATTACCTAATAACATAATATTTCTTAGTTAAACAAAATAGATATTAAATAAAAATTAAAGTATATAACAACCACATTTAATTCTCAGCTTTTTTTCAATATTTTATTTTGTTATTGTAAAAAAAAATATTTTAACATTTAAATTACTACTTGAGTATATAGTAGTAAGTACTATTGCTTTCTTGTAGTTAAACTTGGCATACACACATATATATTCGTTCGAAATAGTTTAAATTCCTTTCGCTGCTACAGTTAAGTTTGTCAGACTATAATTTGCGAAGATTTAGAAGATATGATTAAAAGCCCGTTTTTTAAAGTTGGAAAAACAACTACACAGTTTTTTCTTCTTTTTTTAAATATTTTTCACTGTTTTTTATCACTTATCGTGATCAGAAAGCAAAGTTACTACGGAAAACATATACCCAACTTTTTGTAAACAATCTTCTTGGAAGTAGCACATGCGATTTGTTTTATCTTAACAAAAGAGGGTAATGTTGCAGTTGCTTTCTATTTAGGGTCAAAAAAGAACTTTAAATACATCCAAAATACCCACTTCGGGTTGTAAAATAATAAAATCCCCTAAATTAAACTGAATTAAAGTAATGGTTTGGCTAATGGTTATGGCAGACCGTAGGGCCGCCGGGCAATAGTCCTTGAAACAGTCAAATTATCCAGATATTTCCCATGAGCTGCATTTCCACCTCATAAACCTAGCTACACCATGATCCCCTTTGTAGGTAGTGACAGATATACTACAGATATAAATTTGTTTTAAATGTGAAAGATAATCGGAATCCCCTTCGAATAATTACAGATGAGTTAGTTTTTGTTGTTGTTTGTTTTAACTTTTACCTTTTATTTTAAACGTTTAAATTCACACCTCATAGATTGTCACCTGCGGAAGAAAAAAGAATTAATCCACCAAAACTAAAAATTTACAATTTTCCAATTAATGAAGAATTTTCCTGAACACCTATATTCTCACAGTAGTGCACTAAGTTTCCTTATATATTTTTTGGGTCTCCGTTTGTTTCTGGTTTTTTACAATAAGCCTTGGTCCAAAAGTAGGTTCATCAAATTTCACAGAGATATCAATTTTTTAAATTTTACAACTCATCTTAATTTTTTATTAACAAAATATATTTTTATTTACAATAGGTTGTTTCACAACGTTATTTTAATCATAAACATAGTTTAGTAATGTACCATGAAAACTAGTTTTTTGTTAAATCTATAAATGGTTTTATCGTAAATATCTTATTTATATACTAATTAAAACAAAAGTTTTATGGTTAATAAAAAAGGCAATTAATTTTTACATTACTTAAAAACTATTGGACATTAAAGGTAATGTCTATTTCATGACCTATATTTTATTAATCTCTTCTTCAGGTATATTAAGATCACTTGAATTCTCTAAATTTACTATTACAAACTTTTTTAAAAGCTGTAACATTTAGTACTAAATTTTCTACACCCACAGTTTGCTTGACAGCCTTGTGAATATTTACAAGCTATATGACGGGCTAGTAAAACCAAGTACTAGGTAAGCCATTTGTGGTAGACTTCCAACCCTATTTAAGTGGATTTAATTTCTTCCTTTTCATTGCACTTTTATTTTAACTTTTACCCAGTATAACACGTCATTGGAAGCTTACATTTTTCGTGGAAATTGACCACAGTGGCGCGGAAAGAGTGTGTTTTTCTTCGTGAAAATCGAACTCGCCGCCAATTCATGGTATCCTTGTTCTGGGGCTAAGCTCTGTGAGCGGTAAAGACCTAGATTAATGTTGTTTTTACGCTTTGAATCGTGCACCTAGGTTACACTGATCTATGGAGGAAAATTGGTTGCGCGCGCAGCGTGAGACGTCAAACTGACAGCAAGCTGGTTGTACGCAATACTAGTAAAAGTCCTTGGTTTGACCGCCAATATTTGTGCACTTTAACTCAAAACAGTGGAACAGCTTAAACTTATGAAAAATCGAAATTTCTTGGGGCTACAGATCCCGGCATCCAGATTTTTTACTGACAAAGCCCGTAAAAGCTTATGTTGGAACATCGCAACGTGTGACTGGAAAGGGGAGAGTTGGCGAATTGACTAGTATCAAAGCTATAAATATAGCAGTTCAGTTTGGTTCCTTTCCATTACTGTACTTAAAAAAAAATATGTTTTACCATTAAAATTACGTTATATAACAATTTTTTTTTTTAAAAATAATCGGATATAAAAAAATCGTCAAAAATTGTAAAATTCGAAAATTATACCTCTCCACATTAAAATTAATTATATATAATATATATATATATATATATATATATATATATATATAATATATATATATATAATATATATATATATATATATATATATATATATATATATATATATATATATATATATATATATATATATATATATATATATATATATATATATATATATATATATATATATATATATATATAAATTTTTTTTTGGTAAAATTAAAATGGGATGATAATGTTTTTTGGGCTTAAGAATTTTTTTTTCTGCCCTTCAAAACTTATATTTAAAAGGCTACAAACAAACATGTTGTTAGAAAATAAAATTTTTACCTATAAAAACTTGAATAAAACCAAAAAAAAACTTTTGTTTTTTAATAAACTTCGTCCTAAAATTGTTAAGCCCTATTGATAAGTTCCTGTAAGGCAGGGAAACGCGTCTGGGGAGAGAGTGTCATGGTGAACAGCAAAAAAACAGGTTGTCTGCTTTTAATGTTTTAAAAACCCGAGTTACGTTTTTTGTATACACCAAGACAGTAGGGAATTTTTTCCTTTTTTTTCCAATTTTAATTAATTAAAAAATGTATTTAATTATTTATAGGATAAATAAATTTTATATTTATAAATAATTTTTTTTTATAAATTTTTTTTTTTTTAAACATCGTTACACCTATTGATAATTTGTAAGCAGGGAAAAACTTTCTAGGAGAATGTATTAAAAAGAAAAATTGTTTCTTTTAACTGTCTTAAAACGGGTAACGTTTTTTGAAATACAAAATAAAACAGTAAAGAATTTTATTCCAAATTTTTCCAAAATACATATTATATTTGTAAGGCTAGCTGAAAGTGTATTGAACACAAATAAATATTAAATGTCTTATAAGATACGTTTATATATATAAATAATATATATATATATATATATATATATATATATATATATATATATATATATATATATATATATATATATATATATATATATATATATATATTATTATATATATCACGGTGTAGATTCTCGAGTAACTCGTGTACTTTGACTATTTGCAGCTTGACGTTTCGATGGCCTCTCATCCATCTTCTTCGGAAGTTTACTTGATGTTGTCTGGTTCTCAGTTGAGAGTTGTAAAATTTTCGGGGGTAATACCACGAGTGCTTAAAAATTACCGACAATTTTCATGATAGCTTGTTATTTATAATTCCACGAGTTCGAAAAATAAGTGAAATTTGTATAACAAGCTTGATTGAAAATTAACTGTTAATTTTTATGCACGAGCGGTATTTAGAAAGAATATTTCTAGAATGGAGAAATATGGTAGTATTATACTATCAAAATGTTTTTTTGTCATACAATTTTCAATTTCATGCAACATAATTAAAACTATAACTGAGATCGTTTTTTTAATTACTTTATCTATTTCTTTATCGTGTACATGATCAAATCGACTCATTTTGACTGATTTTAACGTTTCTAATTGACAATACAAACAAACAGGTTCGAAGGTAGAGAAGTAGACATACCACGTTGTCAAGTCAACGTAAAATTTCCGCTGAAATTTTTTGATTTTTAACGTGTCTTATGGGAAAATGTATTTATTCTTGTCAAACTATAAAAGCATAATCAAGTTACAGTTTGCAGTCATCCATTAAACTCTTCTACTGTAAATCTTCCGTCGGTCACGATCCGTGCGATTAAAAGAAGAAAAGAGAAGCAACCGGGTAAAAACAATCTTCTCGCTACCGAAGAGATTTAAAATAAACATCTGTATGTCCATATTAAGCGATGTGCACACTTCCAGACAGCGCGTACGAAATTTCTTCAAGACTCGCCTGGAATTTCAATGATAATTTTAAGTCACGACGCGCATTGTACGCTGCTTAAAAAGATGTATAATGCCGGTAATAAAGCTGACTGATAAGGATTTTCGTGATTTTCGGGAATGCGGTTGAACAAAGGATCATTGCGTTTTTGTTTTTGTAAGACCACTGAATATGTTGGCTGAAATTTATTTGGTCCTAATGAACAATAATATTTAAAAGAACAATTAATTTTAACAAAAAATTATTAAAGAAATTTGGTTCTTTCGTAATACACTGACAACACCCTTTTAGGAAAAGCAACGTAAGATTTTGGTTGGTTTGATTACTAAATTATTGTGGGGCACTCTTTGGTCAATAAATATTTGGTTAGTTCTATTTTAGTTTCCTTGTTCCCTAATAGTAGGGGAGCCCAAGCGGGGATTTTAAGATTTACTCCACCGCTCCAGAATAAAATAAGGGAGGAAACCTTGCACCCTATTGAGTACCCCCACCATGCATGAGTGCTTTATACAGGGTCGGGTGTTTGAGGCACCTGATCACATTAGTAAAAAAATCGATAATTAGAAAAACTCTAGCGCGTCAGATTAAGGCAAGGTAAGTAAATTACATGCAGAAAAGTATTTTAAAAATCTGACATTAGAAAATAGGAGAGTCATAAAGTTGCAAAAAAATGTCCCCTGGACATTCTCGAGCGCAGTTATCTTTTTTTATTTTAAAGAAAATTATTCAAGGATTACGAAAATAATAAATTCTGCCGATTTTTTCAAATGCAAAGTCAGCTAAAGTCACCAACAAATATGTGTATAAGAGCTTTTAAAAAATTCTCACCTACTCAACGAACTTTTGTCTTATTTCTCCACGTTTTCCGTTTACGCTTTCTATATATATATATATATATATATATATATATATATATATATATATATATATATATATATATATATATATATATATATATATATATAAATATATATATATATATATATATATATATATATATATATATATATATATATATATATATATATATATATATATATATATATATATATATATATATATATATATATATATATATATATATATATATATATATATATATATATATATATATATATAAATCTCCTTTTTATTGTTAAATGGGTTAATAAAGCAAATGGTGGGAGTTTATTGCACATACCTACTGTGCTTTTTTAAGCGTAGCAATCTAAAAATAGAATTAAAATCAAAACAGAATTAAACACTGCATACAATATTTTTATATATTAAAACATAAAATAAATTACAATTTTTATAATCAACATTTAAAGTTCTAGCTTAACACAAAATCAGGTATTATTTAAAATTAATTTAAAGCAGGATGCCTAACCCACAGACACTTTTGATACTTTAGGGTTTGGGCGCGCAACAAAAAGGATTGAAACTATGTCTGTTTGATTTATGTTCTATATTATTTGATATTTATACTTGTACACCCCAAACTAGATAAGGCTTGTTATTTGCATATCAGAAATTTGTTTTTCGATATGCCAAGTATGAGAGTGGGTTGCCGTTTTAAAATATTATTAATATATAGGTGTATTAATATTTGAATATTTAACATTTATGGGTTTATTAAGTTAAAATAGATTTGACTTGGACGTTAATATCTTTTTTAAAGTCGTTGACAGCTTTTTTCTTTTTATTTCGATCATTTCTATTTCGTTAGTTTTTTGTAAATAGAATCTTCTGTGATATATTTTTGTTTCTTTAAAAATTAACGTTTTCTTTGAGAGCTCGTGTTTATGTAGGGCTTTGCCATTTTCTGTATTTAGGTGTCCGTTTAGTCTACTTTCTAAGCATTGTCTCGTCATTCCAATATATTTTTTAGGACAATTTAGGCATGTAATGGAGTAAATTAGGTTTGACTTTTTTTTCTTTGGTATTGGACTTTAAAGGTGTAAATAACGAGTTTACTAATTTATGTGCTTCATGACAAACAACCACGTTATACTTGGAAAGAATGTGTTTTATTTTTTATGAAAGACCATCAATATAAGGCATAGCTATGTATTTGTTTTCTTCTTTTGTTCATATCTTCGGTGTTTTTTGTAATTTCTTGTAAAAGTAAATAATATGTTCTTTGGTTGATAACCCTAGATACGGTGTTTTCGGGGTAGTGGTTGTTTACTAAGGTCTGGGTTTTACTTTTTGTAAAATTTCTGGTCGATATTCCGCAGAGGTTATAGCAATGGCTCGGTCGGTAAGACCTATTATAACACTATTTCTGATTTTTTGGATGACTAGAAAGCATATTTACACCTTTAAAAAGTCCAATAAAGAAAAAAAAAAGTCAAACCTAATTTACTTCTATTCCATGCCTAAATTTTCCTAAAAAAATATATTGGAATGACGACAGAATGCTTAGAAAATAGACTAAACGGACACAAATATACCAAAAATGCTTCAACTGCCCTACATAAACACGAATCTCAAACAAAGCATGAATTTAATTTTAAAGAAACTAAAATACTGTCACAAGATTCTAATTACAAAAAACTAACAATCAAAGAAATGATCGAAATAAAAAAAGAAAAGAAGCTGTCAACGACAAAAAAGATATTAACAATCTAAGTCAAATCTATTTTAACTTAATAAACCCATAAATGTTAAATATTCAAATATTAATACACTTACCACACTGTATAAACAATATTTTAAAACAGCAACCACTTCCCTGTATACAGCATATCGAAAAACAAAATGCAAATAGCAAGCCTTTATCTCTTATTGTTCCTTTTATTAAAAAATATCAATAATATAAAACATAAATCAAACAGACATAGTTTCAAAATTCTTCTAGTTATAAAAATGTATCAGAACTCCAAGGTAGGCATCCTGCTTAAATTAATTTTATTATGTACCTGATTTGTGTTAAGCTAGAACTTTTTAAATGTTGATTTTAAATTGTAATTTGTTTTACGTTTTAATACTGTAAAATATTTAGATGTCTCTGTTTTAATTCTGTTTTTGATTTTAATTCTTTTTTTTTAGACATTTACGCTTGAAAAAGCACAATAAATAATGTGCGAAACGTTGCAATAAACTTCCACCATTTGCTTATTAACTCATTCCAAGAATAAAAGGAAATTTATTTATAATTTATTAAAGAAAAATAAATATTATATATATATATATATATATATATATATATATATATATATATATATATATATATATATATATATATATATATATAAATATATATATATATATATATATATATATATATATATATATATATATATATATATATATATATATATATATATATATATATATATATATATATAAACTATAAAATTATTGTATTTATTACATACAGTAATTAAAAAAATCGTCAGATTAAGGAAATTCCTTTACATAATTCTCAGATTACGGGCAAGCATGACAAGAACACCGCTGAAGCGCGTCTATACCAGTCTTTCAAAGTGGGCGTTGGAGACTTAGAGGGGGCGGTAAGGGGCCCAGAAAATTAAAGTAGCTGATGTGATTTGGGGGCGATGGGTGATTTGTAACTTCAGCTATTTCATATTTTAAAATTCACTAAAATTTAAATCCTTCTACTACACAGCATCCATTTATTAGTTTATATTTATGTCCTATTTTATTGTATAAATTTAAACTAAAAATATATAAAATATTTAATATTTTTAATGCGTTCACAACGCTTTTTATATCTTAAGATATTAAGTGATCAAACACTGAAAAATATTCGCGTCTTTAAGTGTCGCAGGTGAGGTCCCCACCTCCGAAGACACTTGTATTAAAAATGGTATATCTATTGTTGCGGCCAAGCTGTCGAATTTGCCGAACGCGGGATTTTTTTTTGTACCTAATCTAGTGATAATAAAGAAAAATAAAATTTAAATTGGAAGGCCGAATTATACTTCACCTTTGGCGCGAACAAATATTGTACGATTTATTTGTGCAATCCTGTATTATAGTCCGTCAATGTTCGTGCGGTCCGTGTTTGCAGAGTGCAGGTACGGGGAGGAACAAAGTCCAAATACACAGCCGCGGCTCGCGACCGGCCGGCGACTGACGTGACGTTCCGCCGCACGCACGCATCGCACTCGTCATCCGCCACTCCGCTCGCTACCCCGATACTCATTATAAAGTTGTATTATTATTGAATTAAAGATACTCCCAATATTGTAAAGTTGCAATATTATTGCTCTCTGGTGTAAGAAATATCTCGCTTAAAATAAAGGTTTAATTAAACTTCAGGCGAGACTAATACCTTATTGGGATTTAAGGTAAAAAAATGGGGCACTACAAAATAACTGATTTTAAAGTGGGCGTTAGACGAAATAAGTTTGAGAACCTCTGGTCTATACATATGTAAGGAAAATTTCCCTTTTTTTCAATTTCGGGCAACATGACCCCGTGAACCCTCTTGTTTTCAAATGGGCTTAGATTAACAACCCAAAAATTTGTGCTGATTTATTTCATTTTTGTAACCCGCACTATTTTAAAACCAAAAATTTTAAAATTTTTTACAACCCTTTTTGTTTTTATTTTTTCCCAAGGGGGGGGGGGGGGGGGGGGGGGGGGGGGGGGGGGGGGGGGGGGGGGGGGGGGGGGGGGGGGGGGGGGGGGGGGGGGGGGGGGGGGGGGGGGGGGGGGGGGGGGGGGGGGGGGGGGGGGGGGGGGGGGGGGGGGGGGGGGGGGGGGGGGGGGGGGGGGGGGGGGGGGGGGGGGGGGGGGGGGGGGGGGGGGGGGGGGGGAAAAAAAAAAAAAAAAAAAAAAAAAAAAAAAAAAAAAAAAAAAAAAAAAAAAAAAAAAAAAAAAAAAAAAAAAAAAAAAAAAAAAAAAAAAAAAAAAAAAAAAAAAAAAAAAAAAAAAAAAAAAAAAAAAAAAAAAAAAAAAAAAAAAAAAAAAAAAAAAAAAAAAAAAAAAAAAAAAAAAAAAAAAAAAAAAAAAAAAAAAAAAAAAAAAAAAAAAAAAAAAAAAAAAAAAAAAAAAAAAAAAAAAAAAAAAAAAAAAAAAAAAAAAAAAAAAAAAAAAAAAAAAAAAAAATATATATGATATTTAAAATTATTTTAATATTATTTTACATCATCTGATATGAAAGAATCATTTAAATGTTATATTTTTTGTATTTTATATTTTTACCAAAAATCTTTGTAAATAAATAAAAACAAGATTTTTAAAATAAATTTCAAACATTGTATGATAGTTTCATGTACTTATCACCAATTTTGTGATAAAAGAAGGGCAAGATAGTGTAAATGAGTTTAATCTAATCCTAAGATTTTTTTAAAAAAAAGTGAAAATTTTTAAAAACTGCTTTTTAGGATATACTTTTTACTAATAACAAACATTCATGAGACAGAATAACAGTGGTTAAAAATGTTTAGTAACCTTTTTGGGCCCCAGGTATCCATTTTAACAGTATCCGTTAAATATTATGTGTCTACAGTATGTCGAGCTTAAAAGTTGATAATGTAAGTTTAAGAAAAAAAAAATCTAATTTCTTTTTAAACAAATACAGAAAAGCAAAAAAGGGAAATTTAGCATAAAATTGTACTTTTTTCATTCAATTAGAGGGACCTGTATATATTAAAATTTGCCTGGTCTGCCCAGTAATTAATAATTTTGATCCTTTAAAAGAATGTACTAAATTATTAAATGAAATAAAAGTACCTAAATGTAAACCTTATTTCTTTTTAATAATCCACAGAAATACACAAACATTGTGGGAAAACATCTAAAAGATAGTTAAGATTGCCTTAAATTTTCTCACTTCTATTTCCTATGAAATTTTCATTATTTTATTATTCATAATTGATATATTATTATTTTTCGGTTACCTAACGTTACGTCTCATAAGAAACACCTAATTTAATTATAAGAAATACTTACCTAAAGTTAAAAAATGCAGGGTATGTTACCCTTGGATTTGCAAGACAAAACCATATAACCTCTTATCATTTTGTTACGATATTATAAGTAACAAACAATAAACACAAAATTAAAGTCACAATTTAATAAACACTAATCACTAAAATAAGAAGGTTTTTATCAATCCAAAAACTTTTGCAACCACAAAATATAGGTACTCACACAAAGCAAAACAATCGGCGCAAAGGGCACAAACCACAACAAAAATGACGAATGATGAGACGACGACGGTTGACGATACAGCGCAAATATAGTTTCATAAACGCCGCGCGCGCCCTTGCACCAAAAACCTAAGACAACCTAAGACCATTACGGCTCTCATAAAAGTATACTGTGTTGCCTAACTACACACTGATTTATCAGTGTAAGTAGGCAACACATTAAATTATTCGTGGAATTTTGTTATTGCGCAGAATCGGCGGGGCCAACTCTGACAGTTATTTTCATACTGGGCTGGACATTTTTTGATCAAATGGGCCATAGCATTGGGCTTCAATACACCTTTAAACTTCCTTGATTGGCTCTCAAAAAGCTCTAATGAAATCATCAATTTTAGACCTACCTATTGAACCACCTTTATTTAAATAAGATGTAATACCCAGTAAGACTTTTCAAATTATTACAAAAGAACTTTTTCTTAAGAAAACTTGGCAATGTCGAATTGGTAACCTCCTCTTTTTTTGAAGACGAAAATTACGGAATCAATATGATTGTTTTGTAGGCATAGGACAATTTTGTTAAATTATTTATTTTTAATTTCTTAAATTATACACGGCTTTTTTTATTATACTAATCAGTATTACTGGCTCTTCCCATTTTTCCTTAAGAGTATTTTATTATTATTGGAAATGGTGTTAAGTAATAGCTCCCCCGCAAAAGAAAAAAGAATATTAAGAATGAAATAAAGAATTTAATTACCCGTTTTAAGCAATACTTCGTAGCCTACGCATCTCTCTTTATGGAATGATACTTTTTAGGCAACGTTTATCGCGTTAACATTTGCTTGGCTTTATTTGAAGGGTCGTGTAGAGCAGCGTTTTCCAGCCTTTTTTTTCAGAAGTACCACTTAACAAGATGTTAATCTTTCGCGTACCATTTAGTGGTCGACATGTCATACGAATGTGCCTTTTAAGAAGAGAACGCTTGAGGCAGTTTACTTGTAAAACAGCTTTTCTTAAGAATTAAATGAAATTAAAATATACAGGGTTATCCAAATTAGGTGTCCACCATTGGTAACTTTGTTATTAGTGAAAATACAAAGTTGTTTAAATTAGCAAACTAGTAGCATTTTTAACGCTGGTAAAAAGGAGAAATAGAAAAAAAACAATTGAGAAACGTATTTTTGAGTTTTTCAGTAAAATAACATTTTTTTAAATGAAACCCCTGTATATTATATTTTTTTCTGTTAAAACATCAAATTTTAAACAAAAAAGTTTATAATGACTTTTCCGCTAGAGTCAAAAATAAAGTCAAAATAACGATAAATATTTTTAATTATTTCAGTATTAAAATACTAAGACGGCTATGAAAACAACATGGCCTTCGCGATTGACAGCATTAAGATAAGCGACAAATTGCTAAACTGACATACTCGCAACTAGAAGGCTTTGGAAAACAATGATAAAATCAAATAATGTCAAACATTAGTGTGTTTGTCAAATACTTGTTTATAAGCTTTATTGTGTCAGTCATTAATTTAAAGAAAAATGTTCTCTCATGAAGAAAAGTGTGATATGTTAGAATGCTATTTAGTGTGCAGAAAATCCTTCTTGAGAGCAAGAGAATACTACAGTGAATTATATCCCGCTCGCATTCAACCGTATGAACGATATTTTCTGAGACTTTATCGAAAATTTAGGGGCAACGAAAATGTTTTTGCTAAAACAAGGGCAAAAAAAGAATTCACAATAAGCGAGACCACGGAAATTGCAGTTATTGGATATTTCGAAGCTTATCGTGAGAATTCAATACCAGATATTCTTAAGGACTCTAATTTCAGTTATGGTATTGTTCAAATGATTTTAAAAAAGTACAAATTTATTCCGTATAAGTACCGACCAGTTTAAACGCTTTTGGCAAGGGATCCAGAGAGAAGACTTGTTTTTTGCCATTGGTATCTTAACTTCTGTCGCCAAAATATAAATAACTTTCGCTACATTTTATAGACAGATTAATCAAATTTCTCAAATTCTGGAATGTTTAATAGAAAAAACCACCATTATTGGTCAAGAGAAAATCTTTTGTTAGTACATCCAAGAGGTCCACAAGTCCGTTTCAGTTTCAACGTTTGGTGCGGTATAATTGGTTCAAAAATTGTTGGTCCGTTTTTTATGAGGGCACCCTAACTGGTGAAAGATATGTGGAATTTATGACAGAAATTCTGAATAATTTCTTAGACGAATTGGATCTTATAAGTAGACATCATCTGCATTTTCAGCAAGATGGCGCACCTGCCCACAACTCCAGAGGTACTTATCATTTTCTAAGTACTACTTTTAATGATCAGTGGATAGGAACAAATGGCCCAATCCAGTGGCCTCCCAGATCACCAGATCTAACCCCACTTGATTACTTCTTGTGGGGTTACTTAAAGAACCAAATTAACAAGCGAAGGTACGATAACGTCGACGCTTTAAAGACTGCAGTTAGGAAAAAGATAACCCAGATAGATGGTAGGACCATACTTAAGACAGTTCGAGCAGTTGAAAAACGTGCCCAAAAATGTTTTGAAGAACAAGGTGGTGTTTTCGAGCATCTTCCTCAAAAAAATTTGTTATTTTATTTTGTAAGATTATGAGTTGATGTTGAAAATAAAGTTTGTCGATACAATTTAATTGTTTCAGATTGGGGCCATAACTTTAACAATTTGTAACCTAGGAGAAAAGTCATTATAAACTTTTTTGTTTAAAATTTGATGTTTTAACAGAAACAAATATAATATACAGGGTTTCCATTAAAAAAAAATGTTATTTTACTGAAAAAATCAAAATAACGATTCTCAATTGTTTCGCTCTGCACTGGAGAAAGTGAAAAAATTGAAGAAATATCGAAAGAAACAATTTATTTTGGTACGTAGAATTAAAAAATAAAAACTTTTTGCCTCCTGACGATTTGGTCAAAATGTCAAAATTTGACAGCTGTCATTGGAAAACTATCCTTTGGAGTGCAGATAGCTTAAAAATTTATAGAACTTTTATTATATGTCTTGACGTTTTAGGTACATGTGCGTAACAATTTAGAATACAAGGTGGCTCATAAAGAAGTTGACAAATTTTTTCTCGGAATTTTCCAATTTGCATAGGTGGGATCAAATCGGAAGGGTCGAAAACCCCTTACCCCAAATTTTCAGAAAAATCGAGAATTTTTTTACTCCAGCTGTCAAACGAACCCAGCGATTAATATTTTTTTTGATTTTCGAAAAAAGTATGCAGTCGAATAGAAAATAAAGAAATAGAGAGATTTTTGCTCTTTAAAAAAGTTCAATTGCTTGCTACCAAGACGAGTGTTTTTTCAAAAATAGGTAAATTAATGCGAAATCGATGGTCGTCGAGAAAACAATGTTGCACCAGATTTTGGAAAGGTAAAACACTGTGAAAAAATGATATATGTCAATTATTTTTGCACATTTTTTTAAAGAAATTAATAACAAACAATTGGATATTGTCATTAAAACAACCATTAAAATAGTACCAAAGCATTTATTCAGTCTATTTACTTAATATTTAAAGGGGTGTGATATAAAAAGCTCCTGGCAACATCCAAAATAATATTTTGCAAGCTTTTCTGAGTTCAAAACAATTTATAGAATGGGGTCCTCATATTTTGCACACACAACTCCATCCAGACCCCGGTCTATATAACAAAATAAATTTTACATTCTCATTGCTTTTTTTTCTGTTCTACAAGACAGTCATTAAATTTTGGCGATATACCGCGTTGAACATTGTTAGGACAGTTAACATACCGGTTTATTTTTGCGAGAAGCGGTAACGTAGGGGAAGGTATTCTGTCGTCAGTATCTACATCATTACTTTGTAAAACCCAGTATCTACCGCTATCGCCACTGATCAGGAGGAGCGTTAATATCGGTTATGTCAGCCTCAAATTTAATAATGGAGACTGGCAGCTTTCGTATTTTCAGTTTTGGTCTGGTAGATGCTTTTTTTTAAGCGGTGTTAACAAATTTTTGAATGATTTTTTGGATGAAGCAGAAGGAACTCAAAGTCGGTTTAATCGACATGTTATATTAGCAACTATAAAGGCAAATTTACTTATTATAGTTGACTTGGAAATGCCAGACATCTTGTTAAATGAAAAATTTGGTATATATATTATCTTTTCGACTTATTTCTTATCTCCAAACCCCTTACATTTAAATTTAAACTCAAAAGTGTATTAAACCATTAGTTTGTAAGTTGACATACGTAAACTGTTTCGTTTTTGAGAGGATAGGCGTTAAACCCGGTTAGAATGTTAGGGAAAGAACTGCTATCAACCAGTAGTTAAAAACGGTAAGTCGCGAAAATATCCTGGGTAAGGTTTGAATTTGGGACACTGTACAGTCTCCTACAAAAATAATATTTTCAAACATTGAGAACCTCTAACTTGGAACAGCGCTAAATTTGAGATTCTTTCAAAATACCGCATCACAAATTAAACTAAAATAGGAAAATATATAATGATTCGAACTCTAGTACTAGTCCCGGCCCGTTCAACATTCAATTTTTGTTAGAAAGAGATGGGCGAGTTCAACGCAGATGGCATGGTAGAGACGAAGATAAAAAATTTTCCTTCTAGATTGGGGTTTAATTTGTGGACGGGCCGGGTTTTACCAAGGAAGTTTAAAGGTGTATGGAAGCCCAATGCTATGGCTCATTTGATCAAAAAATATCC
Organism: Listronotus oregonensis; assembly: GCA_019359885.1. Lineage (NCBI taxonomy): Eukaryota > Metazoa > Arthropoda > Insecta > Coleoptera > Curculionidae > Listronotus > Listronotus oregonensis. Next base: position 18,703 of record JAHBCN010015238.1, read on the forward strand.
AGCCCAGTATGAAAATATCTGTCAGAGTTGGCCTCGCCGATTCTGGCAATAACAAATCTATGAAATAATTTAATGTGTTCCTTTACTTACACACTGATGCGTGTAGTTAGGGCAAATTACACATTATACTGAGAGCCGTAATGGTCTTAGGTTGTCTTCTTATTTTAGTGATTAGTGTTTATTAAATTGTGACTATAATTTTGTGTTTTTTGCTTATTACTTATAATATCGTAACAAATTATTACTAGAGGTTGTATGGTTTTGTCTTGCAAATCCAAGGGTAACATATTCGGCATTTTTTACTTTAGGTAAGTATTTCTTATATTTAAATTAGGTGCTTCTTATGAGACGTAACGTTAGGTAAACGAAAAAAATTATTATATATCAATTATGAATAAAATAAAAAATCATAGAAAATAGCAGTGAGAAAATTAAGGCAATCTTTACTATCTTTTAGATGATTTCCACAATTTTTGTGTATTTCTGTGGATTATTAAAAAGAAATAAGGTTTACATTTAGGTACTTTTTATTTTATTTAATAATTTAGTACATTCTTTTTAAAGGATCAAAATTATTAATTACTGGGCAGACCGGGAAAATTTTTAATATATACAGGTCCCTCTAATTGAATGAAAAAAAGTACAATTATGCTAAAGCCCTTTTTGTTTTTCCCTGTATTTTTTTAAAAAAGAAATTAGATTTTTGGTTTCTTAAACTTACATTATCAACTTTTAAGTTCCATACTGTAAACACATAATATTTAACGGATACTTTACAATGGATACTAGGTCAAAGGTTACTAAACATTTTTAACCACTGTTATTCTGTCTCATGAATGTTTGTTATTATAAAAGTATATGCCTAAAAGCAGTTAAAAAAATTTTTATTTTTTAATGTACAACCAGAATCTTAGGATTAGAAAAACCATTTAAACTATCTTGCCCTTCTTTATCACAAAATTGGTGATAAGTTCATGAAACTATCATCAATGTTTAAAATTTATTTTTAAAATTTTTTTTTATTTATTTACAAAGTTTTTTGGAAAAAAACACAAAATTCAAAAAAATATCGACCATTTAAATAGAAGGCTTCTTTCCATATTTTTCAATGATATAAAATCCATATTACACAATAATTTTAAATATTCTATGGTAGTATCGTTTAAATTTAACCCCACAATTTTGTGCAAAAAATAAAGAAAACAGTAATGCTTGAATTTGACATTTGATGATGTCAACTTTATAGATAGTAACAAAGAATTTGGAATTTCGGCTCTGACCTACTATTCATTGCGCAAACTCCGGGGGCCCAAACCCCCCCTATTCCCGCTGCCCCCCCGCCTGGACAATTTTGTTCTCGTATTGGGCTTCCATACACCTTTAAACTTCCTTGGGTTTTACTTATTATAAGGCGATAACTCTGTTTACGATTAAACTACCAAAAAAATACACAAAATATAAAAGCAAAACATCAGATATTTTCAAATGTAAACCTAGTCAAAGCTTGCAATAATAAAACAACTGTGGGCAATTCATTCATAAAAAATAAATTTCAAATTAACGCCAATTGAAATCCATTTGAACATGTTTAATACCGAGAAATATTTATGGATATCGACCGCGGGTATTTTTACTTTTTAACAGGTCGGCCAATTTACGACTTTTTTTGAGTTATGAAAAGAAGAAACGTACATTTATCTTTTTAATGTTCCGTCTGCTGTTGGCTTTAATAAATCAGGAGGTATTTTGTTCAGACGATTATAAGATTAGCGGTATTTAAATGCCGTTTTTTTTTAATGTCAAAGTTATTAATAGGAAGGTGAAGAAAGTGTTTTGAAGATTTTTTTATAAATTAAATTTTAACAAATACTACAAAAACTTAAAATTTACCATTGAAATTATAGTCCAGTAACCGAAGACCTGAAAGTACCCAAAGCTGTAAATAAATATGTACAGTTTTTATTTGTGGCGCAATTCTTAGGTCTTTCAAGGAAGTTTAAATGTGTATGGAAGCCCAATGCTATGGCCCATTCGATCAAAAAAAGTCCACCCAGTAGAAAAAAAATGTGAGTTGGCCCCGCCGTTCTCGCAATAACAAATTCCACAAAAAAATTTTAAGTGTTCCTACTTACACACTGATAAATCAGTGTGGTTAGGAAACATTATACTTTTAGGAGAGCCGTATTAGTTTCGATTGTTTTTTTGTGTGATTATATTTTTTGGTTGCAGAAGTTTTTTTGGGTTGATAAAAACATTCTTATTTTAGTGATTAGTGTTTATAAAATTGTGACCATAGGTTTATTGTTTGTTTTTATAATATCGTCAAAATGACGGTTGTATGGTTTTGTCTTGCAAATCCAAGAGTAACATCCCGGCATTTTTTTCTTTAGGTAATATTTCTTATATTTAAATTAGGTGTTTTATGAGATAACGTTAGGTAACCGAATAAATAATAATATATCAATTATGAATTATAGAAAATGAAAATTTCAAAAGAAATAGCAGGGAAAAAAAAAGGCAATCTTAACTATCTTTTAGATGATTTCCACAATGTTTGTTTATTTTTGTGGATTATTAAAAAAAAAAAAGGTTTACATATAGGTACTTTTTTTTCATTTAATAATTTAG